>JAMWFC010000047.1:0-115110 GCA_027475525.1 Macrolepiota albuminosa | reverse complement strand
ATGTGATATGACAAGGGGAACGTTGTGCAAGCATTGTTTTTTTTTACACTTTTACTTATTTCCGAATTTTTCAAACGCGCGATTTGCAGTTACCCTGCTGCATTCCCTTCCTCTCCAAAGCGCAAAGCGTTAATTTCGATCGATATTTTCTAGTAGATGCAATACAACGTACGCAGATCTTCGATCAGGAAGAATTTGCACACGTCCGGCCATTCCAACGCTGGATGCTTAATTTTGTCCTCACATATACATGCGCTGGTATGACAGAGTTAGTTGATTGTTGACTTTTTCTCCCGTATCCGGGATATACTTTTCTTTCTCGGTTAAAATGAAATGTATGTATCCATCATAACCATGTCAAGCTAAAATTTTTCCATGTTTTAAGTTTTGTTGAACACTTTTGGGCAGAAACGTGACCCGGTCACCAATCCTTGGGCACTCTCGTGACGACGTATTGGCTCCCTTACTCACTGATACACACCTATTCTACATTAGTTGTGTCGCGCCATGGCTTATTTCGAGGACTATGATGAGTTTTCTGCTCCTCTCAAAGGGCTCGATGATGAGAAGCGTTAATGGAGATCGATGGTCGGTCTTTATTCCATTAAAACTTATACAGAGGTCTTGTCTGAAAAGTTCCATCACATAACGTGCTTGTTCTTCATGAGGACAAGTAGTATTATCCATCGTGTGGGCCCATTGTCGCTCCAGTCAAAGTGGAAATGGACGGTGGAAGAGAAAGATGCCAGAAACACGGTTTTCTATGTTACGACTAACGAGCACATTCTTTCAGATGCGTTATACTGCTTACGTCCTATCTAGAGAACGCGAAATACTTGTTGACGGCATCCTACTTGTAGTCGACCTTGTTGAGGGGGTCAGTGAATATCATTCGTACTTGACGGCCTATCTGGATGTTGATGTGTTTGCAGTTAACGGTCGCCACAATGAGTCCATTATTCGCTACGCTCTACAAGAGGGAGTAAAAATCACACTTGTCGTGAACAAAATCACATTAAGGTCACTATCTAGGAGATTAACCATCAGGTTAGTGTTGTGTGCACCATCGACCCAGACCAAGAAGTGCGGTTGAGCCCTGAAAATAGAAATGTTGCCTTTGCAAGCACAGATGAACTGTTGCTTTACACTCCGTTCCGGGGTTGAGCTTCAGCATCGGTTTTCGCTGTGATATTGGTGTCTAGATATCTGCGTCGAAAGAGAAATGGTTGACATATGATTGCCGCCGGTTAAATTTTAATTCATCATCATTGCCTTTGTGTTCGCCTGGGTGCCTCGTGGCCGTCATCCAAATTCTCTCAAAAAGAGAAACAGAAAGAAACTAGAATGGGTACCCTCTATCCGTCTTGCATCCCATGCCTGCAGATCGACCCAACAAGTCTTGCGCCCGGGATCTGTGCCTCTCTCTTCCCTGTAGCGCTGCTGCTCGAACTCGGAAAAAGAAGACGTTGATCATCCCTAAGGGGGAGCTTTTTTTCTCAGACAAAGAATCAGATTTCAAGGATGTCAAAAGTCAGACGGTATAATAGTTTCTCTTCTTCAACGCTCTTGACCTCATCATGAGCTCACAGGCAACCTTGCCAGAGGTCGGAACCAGGAACCATGACTCTCAGTATATCGACTGTTTCTCAGAAAGGACACAGCCCGGAAATGCCGTCGAAATGGAACGTTCTCGAGCAGCTAAGAAATTCGAGGAGGACAAAAATCAAGTAAGGTTCTTATTATCGGCATCCCTCTTCTTTTTGAGAAACAATCTCAGGAGATTTCTCGGCTAAATTCTCTGTTGAATTGTGCAAAGGAAGAAGTTTTGGTGCTCCAGAAGCAAAGAGATGAAGCTTTGCTCGTTTGTGTCTTCTTATAAACGAGATTTCATTGTAACTGTTGATCCGCCAGGATCGCGACACTCTCAGAGCCCAATTTCTGAACGAGCAAAATCGACTCGCGGTGACCACGGATGAACTTACAGCTGTCACAGCTGAGAGGGATCGTCTGGCACCAGTATGATGTTGTATTTGATCCCTCACATTCCGCATTGAATAACAATCACCGTAGATTGTTTCGAAACTACGGGAGATTGCCATCTGTCCTATCTGCTATAAGCCGATCACAGGTCTATTACTGCAAGTCAAAACCATTATCTATTTTGTCATTTTGTTTACTTTACCGCGCAGTCTTTACTGCGGTCACACACTCTGTTCAGAATGTGGTCTCAAGTGGTGGGGTGAAAAGTTCTTCCAATCATGCCCAGTGTGTCGAGCCAGTTCGCTTCTTCCTGATCCTCTTCATATAAGAAATTTGGAAGAGGTATTTGCAATGGTGGAAACTTGATCTTGTATTATAGACGCATTAGAAAACCGAAAGCCATTAGAATATGATAATTCTTCTAGACTCTGAACATACAGAAATAAATTGTCTTTTTATCTTTTTCCTTTTGTATAGGTAGAGAGTAATGGATATCTATGTCGCTGAATTTAATGGCATGAGAATGAGAATGAATATTTTATTCCCAACTACGTTACATAAGAGATAAAGGCAATCAAGAGAAGTTGCTTAGTAATGTGGATGGGAGGAATCCCACGGGCATTATGTAAATCCAGTTGTGTCTGACTCCTTGCGACCACACCACACGAGCTACCTCGAGTTCTGGGTTCACCCAAGCTCGTTCCTTTTCCTCGAGTTCTGGGTTCACCCAAACTCGCTTTTTTCCCTCGAGGTTTGGGTTCACCAAGCTCGCCTGTTTTCTCCCCGAGCTCTCTGGTTCTCTACTTATCTTTCTCTCTGCTACTCTGCTTTTCTCACAGACTTCTCGCCGAAAATTTTTTCTGTCCATTAGCCCAATATTTGGCAAAGCAACTTTTGGTCGTAGTATACAGCAGCCTCGTCGCCACGTGGGAGCAAGTCCTGTTGCTCTTGTACAAGTTCATTCACATGATAAATCCAACTTTGACAGCTTGGACACCACTTCCAGGGCACTGTCAATATTTCTGCGTCTCCTGTTCCCCAAATTGCAAGCCGCCAACTCTTTAATTGCCGATTGATCCAGCCAGTTCTTTCATTTGGGAAAGCCTGCACATGAGACATTGATTTTCACATTGTCAATCACTTAGCAGAACAGGCGATGTTCCAAAGGGGGTGAGCGTGGTTTGAAGGCGATGAGCGTGCTGTTTGCAAGTTTGTAGTCGAAAGACAATCATATGACCCCTCAAACAAAGAATCGGAGTTCGGAATCTTGAGACGATTCGTCCTTTGAGCTCGCTTTGTCTTGCTCCGAATCATCGTCAACGCACGGAACGCACACTATGAGCGACTTGCAGCTTCCCTCTTCTATCAACACTGTATGCCCTTTCATTCTAACGTCTTGATGCATGCTCTAACGTTCCATCTCTTCTAGGTCACTGCCCCGCATAGTTCCGATTTTGCTCAGCCTGCCCATGGAGACGGCACCAGACCACGAGTCCGACGTATCAGCAACAATGATCATACATCGCGGTCGTTGAGCGACATTGTGGCTTGCCTTCCTCTCAACTTCTACAGTGATACCTGGTTTCAAAGCCTTGCCGCACAATTGCAAGTCACCCTCAACCCTCAACCTGAGATTCAGCTGCCTCATATTCGGTGAAATGGTTCGGCATAGTCTATTTGTACGCTTGTAATTCAACTTGACTATCTATCATATTGCAAAGTTTCAGTTCGTAGCCTCGTAGTGTGTGGCGGTGCTGTGTGGCGGTGCTGTGTGGCGGTGCTGGCGCTCGACAAGTCGACTCGTGCACAGCCACGATCACGATCGCGTATGCACGTGTCTTGCAAAGTCGTCACCTCAACTTCAGCGACAAGTCGACTCGTGCACAGCCACGATCACGATCGCGTATGCACGTGTCTTGCAAAGTCGTCACCTCAACTTCAGCATACTCTATTGTAGGCTGGTAATTCAACTTGACCGTCTCCCATATTGCAAAGTTTCGGCTGCAGCCTCGTAGTCCTGTATGTGATGTTACCGTGATCTCTTTTCTTTGTTTCTTTGTGCTAAAAACAACAACACTCAAGTGAACTCGACATGTCTTCCTTTTCTGAAGAATCAATCTTCAGCCTCAATTACCGCATCTCTAGGCCTCCAATGAAGCCTCGAAAAGTAAGATGTATCCACGCGGCTCCGTCATTATATCTGGTGAGTCAACTAACATGCGTACTAATTATAATTACTCCACTAAACCGATACATACAGACTACGGAAAACATCCAAAAAGTCGATTTCATTTCTTCAAACGTAAGTACTGGTGTCTCTCTTAGTGCGTAAAACTAGACATTTCGTTTATAGGTATCAGCCGTGCAAGTACTGAAGACTTTACTCGAAATGAAGCGATAGAGACCGTCAGGGGTCAACGTCCAATGTTCGCGGTAAGATTGGCATAAGAAAGTGTCCGCTTCGTTTACTGAAAGTCCACAGATGATACCGTTTTGATTTTTTTGTACATAGTCTTTTGAATTTGTATTTTTGGTACGCGACGGAAGAATGTACATACTTCAAGGTTGCGATGTTCGGCTCTGCAGTTAGAGGGCGTTTCGTCGCTCTCCTGAATCAGTCATGCTCGACCTTCCGATTGAAGCATACCCAGATACCGGTCTTTCTCCGGACTACGTTGGTGTCAGTCCAGCTTCAGTCGACTCTCAGGCGCGGACCTAGTTCTAGGTGTTGAAATGGCTTCGACGGGAGAGGTGGCATGCTTTGGCCGAGGCATACCTCAAGGCAGCATCTAGCAAACAACCTCATTGACATGTACATCAACTTGCCTTCCAAAAATCATTATCGTCGCCCCGCAAGCTATTTCTCGAAGGGATATCATACCCGTCGCATGTCTCGTCTTGTGGTTTTGTTCATAATATCTGCATCTATACTGCCGTCAAGACCGCCGAGACGGGTTACATCCAGCGCAAGGACGAGTTGTGGCTTGTACAACCAATTGTACGTTACTAGAGTTCGTCAGTTCATATTAAATTCTAAAAAGCGGCTTTTCAGGGTTCTGGTATCCCTCATCGTACCCGGCACTCGACCGAAGATGCAATAAAGCGGGGATCGGATTCTTTACTGGAGTCCAAGCTTAAGGAGCAAATAACAAAACCGCGGTCCTTGCAAAATCGCGCTCAGTCCCTTGATCTGACATTTTCCCTCTCACGGATTACCGAATCTACGTCGAAATTACCCCCAGATTCGCCAACCACGTCGACTGGCGATACAGGAGGAAACTCGAGCCCTAGCTCTGCTACTGCACCCTCTTTCCCGAGTGTATATGCTCCGCCTCCAGCAGGCCGGCTGGCAGCTATTGGGACGTCAGCGGTCGCTCATAGATCTGGTACTCTTGATGAGGATCCTAGTGACGAGGTTTCACGTGTCATATCTAATCTGGGCCTTTAAACTTTACTCGACTTGAATTAATGTCCTTGGCTTCTCCATCGGGTCCGTCATTGTATAAAGAGTATGGACGTGTAATACAAACGGACTCCAAAGTGTTTTTTTTTCTTGCTCACGTCTACTACTCCTACCCTCCTGTTTTAGCAACTGTTGCAGTGAAAGCGATATCTTGCTTGGGAATATCTTCTGACAGTGCGATTAGACTGTCGAGAGTTCCTGTCTAATGCGGATCCATTAAGACTGTAACCATCAGGAATTCCTTCCAACAGACCTTGAACGATGGGATCTCAACCTGAGCAAGCCCGGTAAACTTTGATTGCTGTGAGAGCTTCGAATGCAGTTCTTGGGACAGGCCTTCAGCTTCGCCATCGTTGGGAACAGCAATGAGCCAAGTGCTCTGATCCGAAGGCATCGTTGCACAGAGCAGAAGGTGTGTTTACAGCTATTTTATACTATGTCCCTTATGCAGACACTCTCACCGATATTCCGCCAACCATTCAGGTCTCTTCCTTCAGTGCTTTTCTGTCGTTCAATATCCTCTGGGACTGCCCCATTCGTACTTACACCCCAGCTAGCACACTCTTTTGTCAATGAGAACAAGAAAGTTTCCTTTCTAGACGCGTCTTGGTTCATGCCTGACTCTCCGCGTCGACCGCGTCAGGAATTTATGGCAAAGAGAATTCCAGGAGCACAGTTTCTAGACTTGGATGAGGTGTCAAGTCCTCATGAACTGGGTTTGAAGCATATGATGCCTAGAGAGCGTGCTTTCGCTGATGCATGTGGTATGGCCCTCATTACATTTATCACGATCTACCCGTCTTTGGTGTTTATTGAAACTATTTTGAATAGAACAATTCGGAATTGAGAGGGAAACACACGTTATAATGTGTGCATTATCCATGATGGACAACAAGTCTCTAACATACCTTGGTCAGATATGACACATACGGCGTATTCTCCGCACCCCGAGCTCTCTTCATGTTTCGAACATTTGGCCACCAGAGATCCAGTATCATTGATGGAGGCCTTCCTGCATGGCTCGCGGGAGGTTTTCCGATAGAGAGTGGTGCACAGTCACCGATAGCTGTCACAAATTACCCGACACCAACGCTGAGTCAATTGCCACCTAGCAGGAGCATCTCAATCTCCTCTGTCTTAGCAAACATGTGAAATCACCGTGAACAGGGAAGATACAGAGGATAGTGGGTGAATCGTGATGGGCGTGATGAAGGTTCTGGTATTGGGAGACAAGCGCCTTCTTTTGTCATTACTATTGCATTTAATGTACAATATATTGTTGCCTATCGCTACATTAGCTGCACGCGAGTATACCAGACCGATGAGGAAGAAGATCAGCGTGCGCTCGTCGTGTGATCAGCGCCACGCTCATCGACGTGACAGTGTTTCTAATTGATCTTTCTTGAGAAACATTTAAAGAATTTCTAATCGGTCTTTTTTTAGAAATACATCATGTTTTTACAATTTATTTTTCTAAAACAACACAAAGAAAGTTTATTGAAAAACATTTGATAAAAAAATTACAAAGATAACTTTAGAAAAACCAAAAGATACATGTGCCATATTTTTCAAGAAACAGTCTAGAAACACAATTTGTGTTCCCCACATATTTCTTGAGAAATAGAGAAAGAAAATTTTTAAAAATAGCTCAAGAAACACACAAAAAACACAATAAGTGTTTTTTTTACTATTTCTCAATTTATACTTTTAGTTTTTCCGGAGAAACACTTGTTGGAAGTCACATGACCTGTTTCTAACGGATGTTTCTCCAGAAATCTCTGCCATGCCCCGAAGTGATTCTCATATAGGAAGGAGGACCTTAAAGACACATATAGAGGCATCCTGGCTTATATCTGTTTCTCATTTGCATTCTTGTTTCTGTTTGCCTTTTTGTTCTCATCCGCATTCTAGCTCTTGTTCTTGTTCTTGTTCTTGTTTTTATTCTTGTCCATATTCCCAGGTTTCTGCCTTTGACACAGCCTCATCTCACACCTAACTTGTTGAGTTTATTGGAGCCTTCTTTCATGTCAGGTCCCTCTTGCCCATCATCCTTGGCTACATCAACTTTGAGTTCATTTACATCAGAGGAATTTGAATTGCACCTTTTTATTTTGGTGATATCAGTTTCTTCAACCTTTAGCACATCATATATAGCAGAAGTGACACAAGTTTTGGCCAGCCATGCCCTGCTTATTACTTGAGAGACAATTGGTTTTCATCAGCTTGATGTGTTTGAACATTATGCTAAACAATATTTCAGTCATGAAGGGATTGGGACAGATAAGCAGGTTGAGAAGGCCCTAGAAGCATCAATTCTGGCATAGAGAATCTCTAGACTTGTTCTCTTTGGATCTCCCTCTGCCAGCTGTGTGGCTGAGCCATAGCCTCCAGAGGTTGTCTTTATAGCAAAGGCTCTAAGTCACTTGGTTACATGCCCCCCTCTCAGACTGGTTACAGTTTCAAGAAGGGTGGTGCATTGAAGTCTCCATGCACTCATAACAAGCTATTTTCTGTAGAGTTGTTAAGTGTCAATGTTAACTAATGGTAACTAAGAATAAACACTTGCTATGTTCATGCCAATAGCAGACGGTGTAATTTGCTCTTGAAAAAGGCTGCCATATCAAAGTTGGTGTTAGCTGATGCAGATGTTCCCTCAAGAGGAGGTTTCACCAACTGGTTCTCTGTGGTTGTAGTGACTGCAGGTAGTGGGAGTAAGGGCCCTTAGTGTGGACCACACATCCACAAATCATAGCAACAAGGTTATATCCTGACAGGGTAATAATAGAACTCTTCCTCAAGGTACACATGACCTTGAGCCAATTCTTATGCAAATAATGCTTGGAGGCATATCATATTGTCTGCAGTAGGGGTTCTCCAACTATCCTACTGCAGAATTGCAGGTGGCTTATTGTAGATCTCAAGTCTACAATATTGTTCATTGTCAATGTTGCAGTACATGTCCAGAGAGGCATTCACTGCCTGGAAATGGCTTAAATATGCATGGTCTATCCATTCAGCTGGCACATAGTTTGCTAAGAGGACCTGCAATACATCAGCATCACTGATGTTGACTGACATGGAGTCATTAAAACAGGGGGTCATGAACTGCACATCAGTCCATGACATTGGCAAAAATGGATTGCCAGGGTTGGCCATGTTGTAGGCTTCAATAGCCTTGCAGTACATTCTCAAACAAGCTATGACAAAGGCCAGTAATCTAGCAAAACAGCTTCTGAGGTGCTCTTGAGGTGATATACCTCATGTGATGGCATGCCACAGAAGAATACAGTAGTGAATTTAGAATGCATAGTCTATGACAATGCTTAGAACAGCATTCATCATTCCTGGTCACAAAGAATAGAACACATTCTGTGCTAGTCAGTCAAATTTGAAGGCATGTCAGATGTCTTCTAAGTTGAATCCAGTGAGTGTAAACATGGGTTTGATTCTCTGCCCTTTCTATTCAAGATAGGGCATGATGGCCAGATCCATTCTTTGGTCATTGAGCTTGAGGAGAGGGAAGAATCTGCTCAAACTCAGGACCAAAAATCAATTTCATTGTGCAGTCTCTCCATGGTTGACTATAATTGAGCAAAATGCACTAGAACTCATGAATAAGGTTATGATTCAATACAAAGCACTATTGCTTTCACCTTGTTCTCTGCAAGTGCCAACAGTTTGTGGGCCTCTTGAGGGTTCATGAGGAACTCCTGAGGCACAGTTTTATTAATAATATTGAGGTATGATAATACCTTTTTTCCTTCTCCTCTTCTTGCTCCTTGGCATGCAGTGCTTTGTCTCCCACAAATACAGTGTTCAACAATAGCAAGTAGTAAAAATGGCAGTCCAGTGCACTGCCATAGAACCAGTTCAAATGCTCAGTGGCATTCCTCTCACCAAACACTCCCAACTTGTCTGGAATACACTCTGTGGCCTGCTTCTATTGATTGCAGTTGGCCTTTGCCTGCTTGTCTGTAGTGGCCTTGTTCCAGGTAGCTGCCTTGTGGTTGTGATTCAACTGCAAGTTTTTCTGTGCCACCAACTCTCCTTCTGATGAGGTATTCTCAGTGCTCAGTACATGATCAGGGGCATTGCTATCATCAGCAATGCCTATAAATGCTAGTGAGGGGAGACAATTTTCCACCATGTCATCCACATAGAGACATCACAATGGTATGTGTCATATATTGTATGGGAGCTTGCTTTGTGTTGTACCATACGTGTCCAGCAGAGTCCGCTACACTGGAGTGGAGCAGTCCCCACAGTGCCATAGAATACAGAGCCACAGACGTGTCACAATGTGCTGTATAACACGGTCTAGTGGATTGATAAAAGGTGGGCACACACATGTGCACACAGGCCCAGCAGATGCCAGCAGACACTAGCAGATGTCAATGTGCATCAGCAGCCGCTAGCGGGCATCAGCCCCCAAGTGAAAACCTTGTCTATTGGCAGACGTCATGGCATGAATAAACCCTCCTCGAGGTTCCCCACTTCCCGCAATAACTTGAGGCTGCATGCCTCCCCTTCCCTCCTTTTCCCACCCCCAACGCCAGCATACGTCCACAAAAGGGCCCTGCAGACCTACACAGGCCTACACAAGCCACTAGCAGACATCTACACAGACGTATGTTGGCAGACTCAAACCTACGTGGGCCCATGCAGGCCTGCGCAGGGCACTAGCAGACATCCACAGAGGCCTATGCAGGTCCACAAGGGCTGGTTGGACCAAAGAAAAAGGTAACTTGTCTTGTCTGCCATATGCCTGTGGGGGGGAATCGAACCCCCAGCCTTGAAAAAGTCTTCAGCAATGGAACACACATTTAACCGTTGCACCACAAGTCCGTTACTAACAGATAGATTCAAAGGTTGGATAACACAATGAATGGATGCCCACCTACATTTTTACAGGTTCCTGTATGGATTTTTTGAGGTGGAAGAGGGGTGGCATACCTCTCAAAAGAGTTTTTGTGGCTTGAAAGGGGCGTTGGCATCAGCAGCCATCAGCTGGCATCCATCAGAGTTCGTTGGCAGCCATTGTGACCCGCTAGCATCCATTGGCATCTATTGGCATCCATTGTACATCCATCGGCATCTGCTGGATATGTGCTGGTATCTGTTGGTATCCACAGGAATCTGTTAGCAACCTCTAGCATCATCTGGCATCGTCCAGCATTAGGGCAGGAGAGAAGGAAACAGAGTGTGTGGGCGTCTGCTGCATGGGGTGGCATCTCAGAGAGCGTGGAGGGTGGTGGAAGATGGATAGGGGTGGGGAGAAAGAGGAGGAAGGGGGAAGGGGATGAGCATGGGTGTCCGCTGGTATGCCAGCAGATGTAGCAGATGTCAGACATCAGGTCAGAGGGGAGGAGAGAAGTGGGGTGCATGTGGTGGACAGGGGTGGTGTGTGAGGTAGTGTGGAGATGGGAGTGGGGAGAAAGAGGGGAAAGGAGAAAGAGGAGGAGCGTGGGTGTCTGCTGGTATACCAGTGGACGTAGCAGACGTCGGACATCAGGTCAGGGGGAAGGAGAGAAGCGGAGTGCATGTGGTAGATGGAGGTGGCGTGTGAGGTAGTGTGGGGAGTAGAGAGGATGGCACTGGGGAGAAAGAGGGTGCGTAAGTGTCCACTGTCCACTGGCATGCCAGCGGATGGTAGCTGACATTGGCATGTGAGCCAGCTAACATCAGCAGTACAACCAGTCCCAGTGGTTCAGTGGAATATTCATTTATTGATATTTAATATTGTGTACAGTGGTGGGTTCTACTCCCCCTACTCCACCTTAACAGGGTCTAATGGTGTGTTTTTATATGGGTGCATTTTTGCTCTACATGTACATCGTACTGACCTGTAGTAAGCACCTGTTGTAGTTGATCTGACTCACTCAATTTTCAGTATTGTGTGGAGTGGTGGGTTTGACTCCCCTAGTCCAGACTTCCCTAGTCCACCTTAATGACGTATAATTGTATCTTTTTATACTGCTGCATTTGTGCACTACATGTACACGGTACTAATTTTTGGTAAGGACCTGTGGTCCAATGAAATATTGATTCATTGATATTTCATATTGTGCATAAGAGGTGGATTTGAATCCCACTTGTGCACATTAGAAATGACATAACTTTGTTTTATTAATTGTTATTTACTACACAGTATAATAAACAAAGTAAGGTTGTAATTTTTTACAATGTCCTGTGGTCTAGCGAAATATTGTCAGTCTATATTCTTTCTACTGCACAATTCGAGGGTTCGAGTCTCCCTTGTGTAATCGTTTAAGAGTGTGTTGTTTTTTGCGTTCATGAGAGTGGCATAACGGAACAAAACAATGGGACGGTTAATCTTAGTGGACCTGAGTCCTGTCCAAACTAATTGAAATGTCTGTAGTAAAGTGCTGTAGCCTAGTACACAATACTAGAGTGATATTTATGTATAATCCACAGAATGTCCTGTGGTCTAGCAGAATATTGTCAGTTTATGTTCCTTCTAGTGCACAACTGGAGGTAACGGATCAAACGGATTTATAATGGATTCGTCAGCGGCACAACAGGACGGTTAATCTTGACAAAAAATAACCAACGGAAAAGCCAAGAATTATAGTAACTAAGGATTAAATTACTCGTCCGATGTGTATTCCTCCTCTTCATTAGATTCATGTAATGTGTCTGAATAGAACAAATCCTCATGAAGCAGGTAGTCTGCTGTCAAAAATGCAAAGTCGTCCGGTGTATATGGCCCTTGAGGTCTGGGAAGTGTGATGTCTTCATACTTTGCTATCAGGCCTGACGATGAAGATGGTGAGGGTGACTCTGACATATCAACAGACACATCATCAGTACGACCAGCTTGATTGAAAGGGCCAATGGGCCTACATCAACCATGTTTTGCTCTAGCGCGAAATTCTTGTTCTGTTGAAATAAATTAACTATGATTACCAGTGCCAAATTATACTCACGTTGTTGATACAATTCGTTAATTCTTCTCTGATCCTCACGTCGAGTCATACGTGACTCATATTCCTCCCACTCCCGGACATTGTTACCAGTAGGTAGGGTTGGAGAAGGAGATTGTTGGAAGGGGGAAGATGGGATTTGAAGAGCTGTTACATCAAAAAGCGGTGGAAGATTTTCTTCATCATCGGCTGCCATGCCTCCATCCGTCTCTTCTGCCGTCACAAGAAATAGCGGCGGAAGGTTTTCTTCGTCCTCGGTTGCCATACGTCCACCGCTCCGGACTTCCGTTTGTCTGCCGTCACCGGCCACCACGGTCTCCATCGCTGTTAGTCCTTCTGCTCCTTCACCAACAATGAATAGAGGTGGCAAAGAATCGTCGTCCATCTCCTCTTCTGCAGAAATGAACAAAGGAGGCAAAGAATCCTTTTCCATCTCCTCTTCCACAGGAATGAACAAAGGTGGCAAAGATTTGTTTTCTGTCTCCTCTTCTGCAAGAATGAACAAAGGTGGCAAAGATTCGTCTTCTGTCTCCTCTTCCGCAAGAATGAACAAAGATAGCAAAGATTTGTTTTCTATCTTATCATCCGCCACAATGAATAAAGGAAGGATACCCTCTAAGTCAGGGTCACTAATGGATGGATTAGGGATATCCACCTAGTTGTTGTTAGTTTCCCCCAGCTCCATGAATATCCAGCGAATATGAGCTGCTAGGGTGGAAGGAAGTTGGGAAGCTCGTTGAACTACAACATGAGAGTTTTCCATTGTAGGGCCATACACCAGTCCAGGTTTACTCTGACTGTAGAGGTGGTGGAATGGATGTTGTGTGTTCGAGGGTTTGATATGTGTCAAGGATGGCCATTGGGGAGAGTCGACATCAGGGAGAGTGGTAGGATGGGCCATGGAGAGGCAGTCTTGAGGATCAGGCTGCTCACCATCAATACTGTTGGTATGGGACTCGATGCCTGTCAATTGGCCCGTCCGAGCAGGATCCATGGACCTGGCAATGGAACTGACAACAGAAGCAGCAGCGGACTTGCTGCCAGCAAACAGGCGAATCATATTATTTGTTAGTACATGTTCTGTCCTATCCAGCAACTGCCACTTGTCTAGGGCTAGAAGTATCCACTGGTGGCCTCTGGCAGATCCACTACCTGCAAACACATGGAGCAAATTGTCTGGTGCTGGGACAGACATCAATCCATTGGATGGCAATGTCATGGGTGGCTGGCGGTTGCATGCCAAGAAGCTTTCAAGAAAGTGGAAGCCTTGCTGATATATAAGAAGGCAATGCTCCAGCGTTTTATTGCTTAAGACCTGAACATCCTCTCAGCCAATGTGGTTCCACCAATCACAGCCATACAGATTCCTGATAAGACCTTGATGGCCATAAATAAACTCCAGGATCTCTGTGGGCAAAGTTTGCTGATTTTGGAGAGAGAAAAATCAGCTCATGCTTTTGATAATGTCTGGGACATAGCAGACCACATTATTCAGTGATGCAGCCCCCAGATATGATAATACAAAGTTCTATGGCACATAGTCAGATCTTAATATATTTACACATTTTAAAGTTATCTTACCAACTCCTTGTCTAGATACTGGATAATTCATGCCTCTTCCGCTTCAAGACTTGGTGCAAGATTGCCAAATATGGAAAGTGCTGCAATGAGGCGTGACTTGATGTAGTCAACAACCTCTTGCAAATTTTCTAGTACAGTGGCTTGGGACATGACATTGTGTGGTACAGAGGTAGATGTCATTGCACTCTTGCTTGTAGAAGCAGATACTGCTATGTATCAGATTTTTGTGCCTTGTAAACAAAAGTGATTTTCAACAATTCCATTGCATGTGACTGTCACAAATCCATTCCAATCATCTGCTGATGGTAGCAAGCTGCATCTATCAGTTCAATCCGTCTCTGCATTCATCATATCAATCCATCTCTGCATCTACCATTTTTACAGCGGATCTTTTGCAGTTTGGAGAGGAATAAAATCAGGAAGCACCCGTCTAAATTTATCAATTGCCATCGAGGCCAATTCTGGCCACATGGCCACCTTTTTGTGGGCATATGACTGGAGACCTCTTTTCTTCACTGACATACCACACTTCGACCAAATATCTGCCTGGTTGAAGAAATACCGAACTGTCCACTCCATTTCACTCATGACAAGCTGACATTTCTCTGTCCATCTGTTGCATTGTGCTCTAGCATGTAGATAATGAACACAATCAACTGAAGAGATATGTTCATGAACAGATGTAATGATAACAGAAATGTTAACAAGAGGACTCACATTCAGAAATAATTGCAGATTCATTTTCTGCATCAGAATTAGAGTGCCATATCTAAGATACCTTGATTCTTGATGAACCAGGAATGTTGGGATCTTGTATAGCTGTGCTTGCATTCAAATCTGCTTTCTGTAAAACTGGATACTTTCTCTGAATGCTGGGATCTGATCTCAGTCGCAGCAGAGCACTGCGGCATTGTGCATAGGCATGAGCCTTCATCAGAATTGAGGCCTGGATTCTTTGAAGAGATGCGCAAGCTTGAGTTTTCACATTTTTGCTTGGGGCAACCTGGACGACGTGAGAATATAGGAATGATTTCTCTGCAATAAATTCCTGAAGGGCTTGCAGAAGCCTTTCAATTTGAATCAAGCACAGATTGCGCTCTATTATTGTTAATGGTGAGACATTATCCATGATCATAGATGGGAAGGAGATTTCAAAATCTTCTGGAACAACTATATCCATTGGTTCAAGGTTATCCACCGGTAGTACCAGCGGATCCGCTGATTGTCCATCTTCCACTATTTCATTGTCATCAAAGACTCCAGGAACTTGATCTGGTTCCAGGGGGGCAGTCTGGCTTCCACTAGCAATAAACCCGCTCCTGTCCTGAGAAGCAGCAAGGACATTGAGTCAAACTCTTAATAGTTCTCTTTCTGCCTTGATCTTTTGCCGATCATCATTGCTTGCATGCCAATTCAAATGGCAAACCTAGTCCTGAATTGCAATTCTGAGCTTCCAATTAGTGAAATAGGTTAGGCCATCAGCAATACACCTTACTGCTGCTCCTCAATGTCAAGGGCAAGTTGAATTCAGAAGGAATAAATATCCGTCACTGCAACATCCGTTGAGTGGTTTCCACTGTCTACTGCCATTTGGTCTTCACTTGCACTATTGAAGGTCATTGTACAAGCTTTGAGAATATCCATTGCTTTACGGTTTCCCTCCTCTCTAAGCCTTTCTGCCTTAGCTATTCCAGCTTCCCAGCTTGTTAGTAAATCCGTTGATATTCCAACGGATTGCTCGGTGAAATATTGAATGTGTCAGGGAACTCCTCATTTCTCCTTTTTTCTCTCCTTATTTCTTCACTCTCCCTTCATTCATTCTCTTATTTCTTCTGACATTATTTCATTTTACTGTACCTATTCTTTCAACACTATCTGTTAGTACTACTCTCAGCCCTTGAGATGCTCTGGTTCTTTAGCTACCATTCAGACAAGTGTGGGCCCTTCAGCACCGCTTCCAGACTGCTTATATAAGCTGGAGTTTGCCTTTCTGACTTCTAAAGTCCGGAGTTTTCCTGCCTTGTTTGCATAGTTGTTTGGTTAGTCAATTTTCGAGTTTTTAAGGTTTTGTTGTACTGTATAGTTATTTCCCATGCTTCAGAAGCCCCAGAAGCATCCAACCTGGCATAGGGAATCTCTAGACTTGTTCTCTTTGGATCTCCCTCTGCCAGGCTTCAGAAGCCCCAGAAGCATCCAACCTGGCATAGGGAATCTCTAGACTTGTTCTCTTTGGATCTCCCTCTGCCAGATGAGTAGTTATTATGATATTGTCAGTACATACTCTAATACACTTTGGATCTCCTTCTGCCAGCTATATGACTGAGCCACAGCCTCTAGAGGTCACCCTTACAGGGACTGGTTGCACTGCTGATGTCAGCTGGCTCACATGCTGATGTTAGCTACTGTCTGCTGGCATGCCAGCAGACAGTGGACACTCACACACCTTCTTCTGCCCTTTCCCTCTTTCTTCCCAGTGCCATCCTCTCCACTTCCCATACTACCTCACATGCCACCCCCATCCATCACATGCACCCTGCTTCCCTCCTTCCCTCTGACCTGACGTCCAACATCTGCTACATCTGCTGGCGTATCAGCGGACACTCACACTCCTTCCCTTCTCCCTTTCTCCTCTTTCTCCCCACCTCCATCCCTCTTCCGCCACCCCCACACTCTCCAAGATGCCACCTTATGCAGTGGATTCCCACATACCCCATTTTCTTCTCTCCCACCCTGATGCTGGACAATGCCAGACAATGCTGAGGGTTGTTGACAGATTCCTATAGATGCTGATGGATATCAGCAGATGCCAACAGATGTACAATAGATGCCAACGGATGCCAGCGGGTCATGACGGCTGCCAACAAACTCTGATGGATGTCAGCTGATGGCTGCTGATGCCAACGCCTCTTTCAAGCCATGAAAACTTTTTTGGGAGGCATGCCATCTCCCTTCCACCTCAAAAATTCCATACAGGAACCTGCAGAAATATAGGTGGACGTCCATTCATTGTGTTATCCGACCTTTGAATCTATCCATTAGTAATGGACCTGTGGTGCAATGATTAAATATGTGTTCTGTTGCTAGAGGCTTTCTCAAGGCTGGGAGTTCATTTCTCCCCCACAGGCATACGGCGGGCAAGACAAGTTACCTTTTTCTTTGGTCCAACCAGCCCCCATGAACCTGTATAGGCCTTTGTGAATGTCTGCTGATGCCTTGTGCAGGCCTGCATGGGCCTGCATAGGTTTGAGTCTGTTGATATATGTCTGCATGAATGTCTGCTAGTGGCTTGTGTAGGCCTGCATAGGTCTGCAGGGCCCTTTTGTGGACGTATGCTGGTGTCAGGGATGGGAAAAGGAGGGAAGGAGAGGCGTGCAGCCTTGAGTTATTGTGGGGAAGAAGGAAGAGGAAGAGAAGTAGGGAACCTCGAGGAGAGTTTATTCATGCCATGATGTCCGTCAATGGCTGATGCCCACTGGCGGCTGCTGACACACATTAACATCTGCTAGTGTCCACTGGCATCTGCTGGGCCTGCATGCGCATGTGTGTGCCTACCTTTTATTGATCCACTGGACCGTGTCATATAGCATATTGTGACATGTCCATGGCTCTGTATTCTATGGCACTGTGGGGACTGCTCTGCTCCAGTCTAGAACATGTATAGTATAGCACAAAGTGAGCTTCCATACAACGTATGACATATACTGTTGTTGTCAGGTTCCGCTGAATTGGGGGCTTTCCGGGAAGCGACGCCCTTACGGTGCGGACTTGATCTACGGATGCTCGGGTGTCTGGAACTCCGGGGCTAGGACTCCGGGGTTCAAGACGAGGACAGGGGTAATCCCGGGAGAGGGGACTAGAGTCCAGGAGTTTTGGGTTGGGGGTGGCTGAGGGTTAGAGGGGGTCGAGTCGTGAACCGGAGGTTCTAAGACGAGACCAAGTTAGTAACTTAAAAGTCGCGAAGTGCGTACCAAACTTATAGCACGCGAATACTAAGGTGTGCCAGTCGAAGCGTACCAAACGAGGCGTACAGTCGCGAAGTGCGTACCAAACTTATAGCACGCGAATACTAAGGTGTGCCAGTCGAAGCGTACCAAACGAGGCGTACCAGTCAAACAAGAGGGCACGCAATATCCAAGTAACAGTGTATGCAATATCAAGACTACTGAATACAACAGGGAGCTACACTATAAGTACTACGGGGCCGGGTCTCGGGGTTCCAGGATGTCTGGGATGGGTTCCGGGGGTCATTGAGTAGCGGCAGGGGCTGTGTACCGGGATCGCGCGTGTGGGGCGCGCGATCAATTGGCGTGGATGGGGCCGTGATGCGTGATGCGCGATGTCCGGAGCGAGTTGCGTGATCCGATCGTTGATCGGGGCTGGGGGCGGCTGATGGCGGTCCTTGATGCACATGATGGCGGTGTCGGCGGTCGTGATGGCGGGGCGTGTCCTGTGGGGTCGGAGGGAGGGTCCCGGAGGGTGTTCCAGGAGTGTCCCAGGGTGGGCCCGGAGGGGAGGGGTCGTGACAGTTGTGATGCCCTACCCTGGATACATATTGCTTTGTAGTTGTTGGCTATAAGACCAAATAAAAAGAGTCTCTGAATAGCTCCTTTATTTATTATCTCAAAGATATCCACAACATGATAGGCCATAAGAATCTGAAAACAAGCATTTATCAGAATCTTTTCAGGTATCATGGGCATATTATCTCCCACCATAAGAGCACAAATGAGAGAATACTAATCATTCTTGTGAGTAGGAAAAACTGTAGCTTTCTTTGTAAGTATATGGCCAACAAGTCACTACAAACTGATAATAGCATGTATAATATCATTAACAATAAATAAGTTAACAATGTTTACTCACATAGATTGCCGTATTTGGTCTATAGCAGGTAGTAAGATTGATCTCCATCAGATAGCAATGCATTAGTAAACTAGAAACAGGACGCAAAAGCCTCATTTAATAAGCAAAGATAAGGAAAAGTCACAGACATATAATAAAAATAGCAGAATGTATGTGTGTGGAGAGAGAGCAGAAAGGAGGACAAAAAGGAAGACTGGAGATATTAACATGCAATATATATATATATATAATTAAAAAAAATTTAAAAAACTCAATCATGACAGTCTATATTTAGTATGATATTGAAGTAACTATAGACAAATTTTAACACCAAGTATTAGTCATACATATCAGACGATACAACTTTTAGCAAGTGAAAATGTCACACAGTAAATATGTGCTTTAATATCAATAACTTGTCATACAGATTTAGTTTTATTCATCTATATCACTTTTACACGAGATCAATGGCACATTTTAAAAAATGTTAATTGGCTGCATTATTTAAAATATTGTAGTCAAACAAAGTGATGCACACAATAGTGATATGATATAGTTCAGCAAAAAAAAAAAAACTAAAAGATCAAAATGTGGCAAACAACAAATTTATATTAACAGACAAGGACAACTAAAGAAAATATACATAGTACATGCATCAGTAATCAAATTGCTTCTTTATTTTTACTTTTTTCTCTAGGTAGCCTAGCAAAATAAGATGGCTTAGAGGTAGCATCCTGATTTGTAGACGATCTACTAACACCAGATTGAGGAGAAGCAGTTGGACTAGCGATGCAAAATGTCTTGAAGTTGGCACTACAATATCTGGAGAATATACCACTAATAGAATTAAAAGAAGAAATCTCTTTCAACTCTCCTAGAATGCCAGATTCAGGCTCTTTAAAACTATCAGGTTTTATCAAAGATGCCATGTATCTGATATCTGCACTGCCAACTACAACAAGATCAGGAGTGTGAAAAACTATAACAAATTTAATGTTAGTTGAAAGGAATCTAAAATTAAGTAAATAATAAATAAATAAATAACCAATAAGATTATCATAATAAATAGTAAACATACACTAAAAAAGAACCTTCAAACTATCCCGCTATGTAACTCACTTAAACATGTTGCCATTATATATGCGCCAACTAGCAATAGCATTGAAAGTAGCAGTCAAAAAGCAAAAGGTAGGTCTACTTTCTAAATAACCGTTGTATCTAGGAACTAGATAAAAAAAATAAACAAATAAATAAATAAGTTGACAAATATTAATACAAAGACCCACTTGTCAATTTATAATTTATTACTGCCTTTATAGAATTATTGAACTTCAAAGTCAGTATAATAGGAGCAAATTTAACAAAAAACATTGAATTGTCAATTATTATAGGAGGCTTTGAAAGAGCAGACACTGAGTAGCCACCTGCTATGAAGTAAAGTCAATACAAAGGTATGCTACATGCAAGTTGAAAATTTACAGTTTTTGAAGGACATGCTGATGACGCCCAAAGTTTGGTCAGTAACAAATATAGCAATAGTGTTACCGTACCAAAAGCTTGCATTGGGCGTGCTTAAAGTGATGAGAGGAGTCCTGGGCAGGTCCCAGAGAACGTGCCTATGAAAATAAAGTAAAGTCAGAAAAAGGTCGGCAAGTGTCAAGCGCTAATGTAAAGCGCCTATGAAAGAAGCGGTAAGTGAACACGGCAATGTGAGCGGCAAGAACACGGTAAGCTTAGCAAGGTCTAAGCGTTGTTAATGCCTGCCATAGCTGCAAGGCATGAGTGTGTCAAGTGTTAGCGAGAGTCTGCAACTGCCGATAACTTCGACGTTGCCGACCATAAGAGAGACTGGAGTAAGGGGAGCAGGAAACTCTGTTCTTGGCTGCTTATATACAAGTCAGTAAGTACTTTTTATATTACAAGGAGTTCACCGTCGCCAGTGACTAATCATTGCCAAAGTGCGGTAAACTAGAAAATTTTATAGGGGTAGCTCCAACGGTTTCAGATCCCTACCGTTGATGACGCCCAAAGTTTGGTCAGTAGCAAATGTAGCAATTGCGTTACCGTACCAAGAGTGTGCGTTGGGCGCGCTATAAGTGATTTGAGGAGTCCCGGGCAGGTCCCAGAGAACGCGTCTGTGAAAAAGGATAAAAGTCGGTAACGGGGTCGGCAAGTGTCAAGCGCTAAGGTAAAGCGCCTAAGGAAATGCGGTAAGTGAACACGGCAAGGGTGAGCGGCAAGAGCACGATAAGCTTAGCGAAGTTCTAAGCGTCGATAATGCCTGCCGTAGTTGCAAGGCGCGAGTATGTCGAGTGTTGGCGAGCGTCTACAACTGCCGATGAGTTTGACGTTGCCGACCGTAGCGTAAATGAGCTCTTGAGCGTAAGGGAGACTGAGGAAAGGGGAGTAAACTGTGGTCTATTGTTCTGATGTCCTCTATGTACAAATCGGTAAGTACTTTTATACTACAATGAGTTCGCCGTCGCCAGTGGCTAATGACGCCAGAGTGCGGTAAACTGGAAAATTTCAAAGGGGTAGCTCCAACGGTTTCAGATCCCTACCGTCCATTCAAGAGCCTTAGCGACGCCAGGCGACAGATCGCGAAGCTAAACCATCACTCCATCACCCTTCTGTCCGTCAGAGCACCTAAGCGATGTCGGGCGCCAAATCGAGACGCTAAGCGGTGTCAGACGCCAAGGTCAAACGCCAAGCTGTCCGTCAGTTTTTGATAGATCATCAGGCTTCTCGCTAAGCGCTGTCGTCAGTGACTGATGCCATCTGTCAGTTGTCATTTTGTCTGCCGATCGGCGCTATCATTGATTGGATCTGCTTCTTGCCGTGCGCGGCCGTCAGAAGTGGCTTAAAATAGGTAAAACGCGTGCGCTAAGTTCGGAACGAGTGCGGCAAGGTTTCCGGAGCCGGTGCCGAGCCTGCCGTTGATGCGCCTAACCTGTATAGGGTCCTATCATCTCCCCCCAACTGAAAAATTGACTGTCCTCAGTCACCAAATAAGGCTACCGTTACCGCTTTTGTGACAAGTGGTCCGTGCGTTCTTGAAATTTTGTTTATAGTCCTGGCACGTGAATTTGGACTTCGTTTCTTCTCCCCATCTTTTTCTGGCGCTCAACAATAAAAATATGTCCTTCCGTATTCCAACTCCGCCCCCCGTCCCATCTCAAGCTGCTCAAGAAGCCGCATACGCCTACATCGCCAAGGCAAACCGTTTCATTCGGCATATTGAGGGCGTTGGCGCCGAGGCGTCTCAAAACCTGGTGGTTGGCGTGATGAAGTTGCTGGAAAGGTGGTATGAGGTGAGGGTCCTTGGCGTCGGGTGGGATCGCGAAATCGAGGTGCGGGAGTGGTGCCGCGCCCGGTATGTCGATAATCGTGGCGCTGAGTGGTTGGCGCCTTTCTCCCGCTTTGTAAGTTGTTGTTTTTGCCTGGCGTGTCGCTAAGCTGATTGCTCTCTAGGCGCCTCCCCCTGTCCCCACCATCGAAGATGAGCTGGAGGACATCCTTTCTGGCGCGTTGCCGATGACCGTAAGCGCATCGGCAACCGAGTGAGTATCTCCTGACCTTTCCTTCCTTAGCTATGGACTGAACTATCCCCTCGTAGCAAGCAAGAGGTACTGGAGCCTCTTGCTCGATTGCAGATCGAGCAAGAGCAGGAGGAGGCTGCCGCTGCCGCTGCCGCGCACTCCTTGGCGGTGGCGAGGGCAGAGCTCGCCAAGGAGCAGAAGAAGGAGTCCGTTGCCGAGGGTTCCAGCAAGGGGTCTCGCGCCGGCAGTGTTCAGAGCCCCACACTGCCGGCAGGCACACAGGGTTCGCCTTCAAAGCCTGGAAAGGCTTTGAAGAAAAAGGTAAGTCTGCTGTCGTTGGCGCTTCTTCTTACCGGTGGTAACTGTCGCTAGTCTCGCAAGGGGAAGGGTCCTCAATACGAGGTACGCCGTCGTGACACTTTGCCGACCTTCTACTGACTCTCTCTCCCAGCTCCCTAGTCAGACTACTTTCGACGACAAGGAGTTGAAGGGTCTGCTCTTGCCGCGCCGGGAAGATGTAGTGATGGACGAGGGCATCGAGGGAGGAGTGGAGATTCCCGAGATGAAGAACAAGCGCACGGTTTCCCTGGCGACGCGCCAGGAGTTCAAAGATTCGCGTGGAGCGGTAAGTTGTCTTAGCCTTTTCGTATGATTTTTGTTCTCAAGCAAAGTAGTGTGACAAATGTTGGGCCGATAACGACCCAGAAAGTTGCTGGTTCCCCACTGGCGCCCAACCCTGTTACCGCTGCGGCACTCTCAAGCGTGCTTGCACAATCGACGGCGCCAAGAGTCGTGAGCGTGGCGGGGCGCCTGATGCCTTTGTCGAGAAGACCTTTTCCCGGGCGGTTTTGGTCAAGCGGGCTAGGGAGTTTGTCGAGGGGGAACGTAGGGAGGTTGCCGCTGGGAGAGCGGCGAAGATCAGCAAGTCCTCCTTGGCGCTGCCGACGCGCCAAGGAGATGAATCGGAATCGGTCGGACAACGCGGCGCTGGCGAGCGCCAAGAAAAGCGCAAGGCCTCCTCCCCAAGCAAGGGCAAGGGTAAGGCCAAGCGCGTACGTATCGAGTCGCCCTCCCCCTCTCCAATTGCTGAGGACACGGAGATGAGGGAGCTTGGAGAAGCTCTTGCCGCCAGCCGCCTTCCTCCCGTTAGCGGTGAGGCTGGCCCCAGCCGCCTACTGTCCCCTCTCTCTTTGCCTGAGGACGCGCCACACGATGTTTCGACTGCTGGCGCCCCAGGAGATGAGGGTGACGTGGTAATGGGGGAGCCCGCTGGCGCACAGGAGTTGGCCGGGGAGGAGGAGAAAAGGGAAGGGTCGCCAAGCCGCGAGGAGGAAGAGGGCGGCAATGAGGATGCTGAGGGGGAGTTGGAGGAGACTTTGCGGGACGGTCCTGGCGAGTCCCAGGAGTTGCCGACGGTGGAGCCTGCCGCCCCCTGGGTAAGTGAAGGCGACTTGGCGACACAGCTCTGGACGAGCTCGAGTGGGCCCTCGTCGTGGACCCCCCAGCCTCAGCCACGAGTCACTGGCGACTCTTACGAGTGGCTGGGGGAGGACTTGGTGTATCCCGTGGTGGCCCTTTACCCGCCTCAGGTTATAGAGCGGCTGGGGGTTCGTGCGGCAAGCATGCGTGCGGTTTTGGGTCGCGAGCGCGAACGCGTTCGTCAACAGATCATGGCTTCCCGACTTCGGTACTCAAACTTGACCCGAAGCATGGAGACCCTGGAGGAATACCAAGCCGACTGCAACGAGGCGCTAGAGTGGCAAGTCCTCAATCAGGTCCAGGTTGGCGACCTTCTGCCATTCGACGACTCCTTGCCGCTTTCCGATCGTGAAGACTGACGGACCTTAGGGTAGATAGGCCGTCGTGTATTTAGTTTTTGTTTTGTACGCGTAAATATATTTCTTGCCGCCTTCTTGCCGAGTGGAAGGACAAGTCCCATAATTTGAGTTAGCGCAGCCGCAGAGAGCAAGGAAAGTATAGCAAAGAGAAAGCAAGCGGTAAGTATTCTGAGGTAGGTATTAGCAAGAGGAGTAGTAGGTGAGGGACTTAGACAAATTTTTGAGAAAAGGGGAACGCTCAGTAAATCATCATGGCGAAAAACCCCTGGCGAGAGTTGCGCAATGCGCTAAGCGTTGGCGACACGCTAGCGCTGCGGCTTGACTATGTAAGAAAATGTCTGTTGAATATAGTATAGTAAGTATCGGCAAGCAAGATAAGTAAAGTAAGTAATAGAAAAAGGAGCTTATCAATAATATTCTTTTCTAATCGTTTTCTTCTTCTTCAACTAAAGTCGGCAAGTCATCATCGTCCAATAGTTCGGTTTCCTCAAGTTCTCTTAACTTGGCGGTGTCGATATCTAGCGCTTCAAGCGGCAAGTCAATGTGTTCTCTAGCGAGGTACGGTAATAGGCGAAAGGCGGCAACAGGTCGGTGTAGGACTGAACCATCTAATTCACAGAGCACGTAAGCGCCTCCACGGTTACGAGAGATAACTACCAAAGGTCCTAGATAGCGAGGGCGCATTTTCTTGTTGTATGAGGTTTCAATTTTGGAGTTGCGCATGAGCACTAGCGCTCCTCTCGGGAAGTTGTAATCTTTGATGGTGGCGCTATGCTCGGTTTCGAATCGTAGGGCTGCTTGGCGACGGGCGCTAAAGACTACCTCGTGAAGTCGCTCCAAATCTTCTTTCCTTCGCTGGAGATCAATGGCTCGTCTGGCGATAAGGTCGGTAGTCGCTAAGATACTATTGGGTGCTGGCTGAAGATAGGTCGCTTCTATAATGTCGGCAGGGAGTAAAGGATGGGTGCCAGTAGCCGCGTAGTAGGGAGAGCAACCCATGCGCTTACGAATAGTAACTCTTTCCGACCAAAATACTGAATACGTCGCTTCACTCCAACGAGCCTCGTCGCCATCGACCGCCTTGAAGAGCGCTTGCCGGACGTCAAAGTGTGGTCTCTCTACCAGGCCATTGGCGCGCTTGTTGTAGCCAGATACTCGAATGTGGTGAATGTTGTACTTCTTGGCGAGATAGGTTAGCGCTTTGATAATGGGCGCACCGTTATCCGTAACGATTTCTCTTAGCGCTCCCCAACGGCAGATGACGTCCTCAAATAGCCACTTGGCGACCGCGTCGGTATTTTCTCTTTGGAGCATTCGAAATTCAGGCCAGTGGATTAGCGAGCAACGACCTTGAATGATGTACTTGTAGCGACCAGATTTGGGCATGTGCATGGTGTCGACGTAGATTTTGCTGAAGAGGGGAGCTGGCGTGGCAACGGTTGGCGGTATGAGCACTTGGCGTGTCTGTTGAATCTGGCAGAGGTGGCAAGTCCTAATGTACCAAGCGACGTCGGCACTAGCGTGTGGCCACCAGAATCGTTCTAACAGAGAAGCTCGGGTAGCGTACAGACCTCTATGGCCTAGCTCGTCATGCATGGCGCGCAAGACTCGTAAGCGACCTTCTGGCTTGATGATCAGCTTGTGGGCGCCATCTCGATTTCGTCGCCAAAGTCGGTTGTCGGTAAAGAAGAAGCGGGTGGCATAACGGATAAAGGTCGCGTATTGTTCGTCGGTAAGGTCTGGGGGTCGCTTAAGGTCTTGTAGCCATTGTTCAACGAGTAACAAGCGACTGTCTTCCGCCTTTGCCTTGGCGGATCGGGGAACGGCATCGTAGGTCAGGTTTCTGCTGTCTTCTCTTAGCGACTGGGGTTCCTGTACGACTTTTATTGGCGGCAAGTCTTGTTTAAGGATGCTTGCCGTATAGAACGTGAGAGGTGCGCTAAAGGTCTCGGGGCGGTAAGGGACGATGGGATGTAACAGGATGCTGGTAGGCTGTTGCCGTCGTAGTAAGGGGATAGGCTGTTGTATGAGGTGCACGAAACCATGTAGTCGGTCGATCCAATCCTCAAAATCGCTATCAGCCTGTGGGTCCACTGCCGGGTCGCCAGGCTGCCGTGGTCGCCTAGAGAGTCCATCTGGTCCGTGGAAAGAACTCTTGACGTGTACCAGCTCAAAGTGAAACATGAGGATGGCGACTACCCACCGATTCATGCTAGCGGATGGCTGAATATCGGGATTCTGCAACATGCCCTTGATGTACCTAGCGTCGACTTCAACGATAAGGTTCCGTACGCCAATCAAATACATCTTTAGCGACCGGAAGGCTTTGAAGAGCCCATAGAGTTCTAGCTTAGGCTGGCTGTAGCGAGACTCTCTGTCGTTTAGCGTGATAGACCCAAAGCGGTTGTAGCGTCGCTGTTTCCGATTGTCGCTAAGGCACTGGCACAAGAAGTAGCCAACAGCAATGTACGAGGTATCCACCGCCAAGATAACAGGGTCGGCAGAGGTATAATCGATGGGGACTAGGGGCTTGGCGTCTTGTAAGGCTTTTACTAAGTCGCGTTGGGCAGTGACCTGTTCTGGCCCAAATTCGAAGGGCTCGTTGGCGCGGGTGAGTCGGTTAAGGGCGTGTGCGCGATGGGCAAAGTTCTTGACGAATATCCTTAGAACGCCAACGGTACCGAGAAAGGCGCGAACTTCAGATAGGTCGCGGCAAGGACCCCAGCGCTCTAGGAGTGCTAAGCGAGACTCGTCGGGAGTGCAGATGTGACCAAGTATTTTGAACCTTGGCGCGCAAAGGAGGAGTTTGTGACCGCTAAACGTACCACCGCTATACTTCATACGCTGGAGAACTCGATTGAGCAGCTGGAAAAAGTCCCATAGCGCTAAGCGAATGTTGGAGTTGTCGGGATGGGTTGCCGGTAAGCCGTTTACGAGTCGCCAGTCTTTGGGGCCTTTGACGCCAACGTCATCAATGAAGCTAAGGACATGGTGCGGTATCTCGGGTTGGAGGATGAAAGTGATGTCGTCGTGGAATATAGGGACTGAGTTTGTCCAGCCCATCGGTAGGGTGACTAGGCGCAAGGCGCCAAACGGAGTTTGAAACGTAGTGAGGTCACGGGAAGAAGGGTGGATTAAGCGTTCATCGTAGCCAACGTAGAGGTCAAGGGTGGCGCCACAAATGCGCCCGGCAAAGGACTCGGCAAAGTGGTCAGGGAAAGGCGGTACGCCAGAGTGTCGTATAGTAACCCTATTCAGCGGTTCGAGACTGTGGACTATGCGTAGATTGCCGTTCTTTTTGAGGACGCAAAACCAACGGGAGCGGTAAGAACTATTTGAGGGCTCGTAGACGCCAGCCTGTATCTTGGTCCTAATGATTTGGCAGACCTCGGCTTCGATCCCAGGCGGTAACGGTCGGTTGTGCTCAGTCCACGGCACGTGAGGGATAGTCGGGATGACGACAGGCGGGAAGAAATCTGTACGTAGACTGCCGCGTTCGGAGTCCTCCCAAGCAAAGGCTTTGTCTTGCTTAGCGACAAGATCGGTAAGGACGTTCAACTCATCTTTGGTCAAAAATCCTGTGTCGTGCTCCTTGGCGAACTGCTGTTGGCGTTCCTCGGTAAAACGTCCTGTGGGCTGAAAGGGTGGCGGATTCGGCGATAAGGTCGGCATGTCGGCAAGAGGGTCGCCAATAATCTGGCGCTCGATCCTAAACGTCTCGGGAGAGTGCGTAGCGATGGGTTTTGTTTTAAGCGCAACTGGCTTATATTTCTTTTTAACTTGAACCCCTTTCCTTTTGGGAGCGTTAGCTTGGTTATACACAGATGTGGAAAGGGGAACTGTAGCCTGAGGAGCGGCAAGTCCAAGAACGGCAGGAGACGAGGCTCCGGGAAGAGTAGTGAGATAGGTGTCGGTAGACGCAATACTTTGAAAAGATTCGGAAGCGGTAAGGTACAAGTAGGCAAGAGAAGAGTCGGTAATGTTTTGATTTTTCTGGGAAGGCTCTGCGTCGGTAGTAGGTAAAGTAGTTAAAACATCTTCGTCAAGAAAAGCAGTAGACATAACAGTTACAAGACCAGTTGAATGGTCATATTCCAGCGTTAGCGCCACATCTCCGTGATCGTCGCCAATCACCTCCTCGATGGTCTGTGAAAACACCTGTGGGGAGGCTCGTTGGCGTGTTGGTCGGTAAACTCCGGGGGCTTAGCGCGGGCGCCTTTTCGTTGTCCCCTAGGGAACGTTGGCACCGTTCGTCGGATTCCGGAATTGGGGTCGCTAATTGTGAGTGTCGTTTCCTCGTCGGTAACTGTCTTGACGACTGATCGCGCCAAGACGTCGAAAGGTCTGCCGAGTAGTAAGTCGTATGCCGGGGAGCGTAAAATGTGTATCTGAAGATAAAATATAATGTCGCCAAGGGTGCATGGCACATTCTTGGCGAGGCCGAGGGATCTGTCTACCGTACCGTTAGCGCTCTGCATGTTTAATATAACCGTAGGGTCGTAAATGAGACCCAAATCGTTAGCGACTTCTGCTGCCATAGAAATAATCTGCGACCCGCTATCCACAATTGCCTCTACTTCGTGCTTGTTGTCTACGGTTAGCGCTACCGAGCGGATAGCGTGCGATTCTTGGGCGACGGTAAGGATTGCTGGGTCTTCTCCATGGTCCACAGACCTAAGGTAGGTCTCTACTGGGTCCACAGAGGTGGCGTTAGCGATGGGGTCGGTAAGAGGTTCATCGGTGTCGGGAGAGTCAATGGTAACAGAAAAACCAGGTAGCGCGTCGTCGAGTTCATCAACCTCGGCAACGGCTGTCGCCAAGGGTCGTCGGGGAGTGACTGCCGTCTTGACCTGGTTGCGGACGTTGGGAGCAATACTACAAAGTTCTTCTACTGACAAGGTGACGTGGGTTTTCATGATACGGTTAAAAACGTGGTTCGATTTTTCGATGTCGAAGATTGGCGCAGTAGGTCGGTAGCCACCCTCAGGACGTTTCTCGGGAGCGGCAAAGTTTCGTTGTGCGGGAGCGTGATAACGGTCGGGAATCCCTGAATAGGGATGGAGAGGCGGCAAAGGCGGTTCGGGAGCGGTAGCGGACGACGATGGTTCTGAAGCAGGAGCAGGGGCAGTGGCAGGAGGTGCGGCAGGAGCAGGTGTCGGTAACTTGCTAGCGGGAGGCATTGGCTTATATCCTTTAAGAGGTTGTTTGGGCTGCTTAACTTCAACCCCATCAAACACCTGATTCTTAAGCGAATCCAGCTCCTGTTGGAGCTTGGCGATACGCTCTTCCCGCGAGAAAGTAGGGTGGTCGCCAACGCTGTCGAAATGTAGGACCTCGTGAATCATCTGCTGTTGGGTCGCCTGTTTGGGGTCGGGGTTGGCGTTGCCAGATAGCGTGCCGGTAACGATTTGTCCTGGATTGCGCCTATGCCACTCATCAACTCGCTCCTGGAAGGACTTCTTGTCTGGGTAGTTGGGGATGGTGGCGCCAGTGGTGAGGACTATCTTGCCGTCGATAGCCCTTTGAATTCTACCTTGGCGAACGTAATTCTCGAGGGTAGCGCAGCGTCCTCTAGTCATGGTATGGCCAATTTCCCCACAGAAGTGGCAAGGGCCAGGTGCGGGTACGTTAGCGGGTCGGTTAGCCGTGAGGTTGGTGGTTATCATGGTTTCAATACGTGTCATAGCGGAAGCGACAGCGGCGGTAATAGCAGCATTGAGCTCCTCCTTCTTAACGAAGTCGGCAGCGGGAGGCGGGATGGGAATGATACCGTTAGTTCGCTCAGGGGTGGGCTCGTCCTAGCGCGCTGCAGTCCAACGCCAGTGTCCGTTCCCTTGAGAACCCATTTACCGGCTTCAAAGACGGTGGGCTCGTCCTAGCGCGCTGCAGTCCAACGCCAGTGTCCGTTCCCTTGAGAACCCATTTACCGGCTTCAAAGACGTCGGCAACGTTATAGGGCTCGTCTGGGTGATGAGCCTGATGAACTATCTCTAGGCGACGAGCAATACGAGTCCAAAGCGAAGTCGGGATGCCTTGCTGGAACAGGCGACGCTCCTCGTTAATATAGAGCTTGCCGTTCTGCAGAAGCCACCTAGCGACTTTCTGGAACTCGCGGTAATATGTAGAGAATGCGCCAAGCGACGATGTGCCACTGTCGAAAGATTCCTGTACTAGTTTCTGTAACTCGTTTACCGTGTATCGGGTAGCCTCCTCGGCGCCAGGGTACAGCTGGATAACTGCCGTCTTCCAGTCCTCATACGAAGCGCCTTGAGCTGGAGCTGGCGGTGCGGCAGGGACAAAGGCGGCAAACTCGGTAAGACCTGTCCATGTCTCTGCCGTGTCATACGATACGTATCTTGCCGCGTACTCCTTCATCTGCGTGTGGTCGGTAATGTTACAATCTCTGAATAGATACTCCAACTCTTTGAAATACTGGGAGAGCTCCCGTGGCTTGGTCTCGTCCCATTTCGGTGCCGAGAAGTGGTTGCGGGGCGGCATGCGTTGGACTTGTTGTTCCATAGCGACTGTGTTGGCGAGTTCGGTTAGCGGTAGTGGGGAAGGAGTTCTAGAGATTGGCGACGGGGTAAGAGAAATGAGTTGTGAAAGAGGCGTTAGCGGAGTAATGGGGGTGATTGGTTGCGGTACGGTAAAGGGCGACGCTAAGGGGTCGTCGGCACTATAATCGAGGGAGTGCGGGAAGAGATCAGGAAAAGCGTCTACAGTGGCGTTCTGTAGTTCCTGGGCTAGAGAGAGACCCGGTAAGGCACCAGGTGGTTGTGGAGTTGATGGGTGGGAAGGAGCTATGCCTTCTGCCGACTGGTCTAGCAGGCGGCGCCTACGCTGGAGACGGGTTTCTGGCAGAATTCTGCCCTAGAGATCCCTCGCGGTGGGCTCCAATTTGATGACGCCCAAAGTTTGGTCAGTAGCAAATGTAGCAATTGCGTTACCGTACCAAGAGTGTGCGTTGGGCGCGCTTTGATGACGCCCAAAGTTTGGTCAGTAGCAAATGTAGCAATTGCGTTACCGTACCAAGAGTGTGCGTTGGGCGCGCTATAAGTGATTTGAGGAGTCCCGGGCAGGTCCCAGAGAACGCGTCTGTGAAAAAGGATAAAAGTCGGTAACGGGGTCGGCAAGTGTCAAGCGCTAAGGTAAAGCGCCTAAGGAAATGCGGTAAGTGAACACGGCAAGGGTGAGCGGCAAGAGCACGATAAGCTTAGCGAAGTTCTAAGCGTCGATAATGCCTGCCGTAGTTGCAAGGCGCGAGTATGTCGAGTGTTGGCGAGCGTCTACAACTGCCGATGAGTTTGACGTTGCCGACCGTAGCGTAAATGAGCTCTTGAGCGTAAGGGAGACTGAGGAAAGGGGAGTAAACTGTGGTCTATTGTTCTGATGTCCTCTATGTACAAATCGGTAAGTACTTTTATACTACAATGAGTTCGCCGTCGCCAGTGGCTAATGACGCCAGAGTGCGGTAAACTGGAAAATTTCAAAGGGGTAGCTCCAACGGTTTCAGATCCCTACCGTCCATTCAAGAGCCTTAGCGACGCCAGGCGACAGATCGCGAAGCTAAACCATCACTCCATCACCCTTCTGTCCGTCAGAGCACCTAAGCGATGTCGGGCGCCAAATCGAGACGCTAAGCGGTGTCAGACGCCAAGGTCAAACGCCAAGCTGTCCGTCAGTTTTTGATAGATCATCAGGCTTCTCGCTAAGCGCTGTCGTCAGTGACTGATGCCATCTGTCAGTTGTCATTTTGTCTGCCGATCGGCGCTATCATTGATTGGATCTGCTTCTTGCCGTGCGCGGCCGTCAGAAGTGGCTTAAAATAGGTAAAATGCGTGCGCTAAGTTCGGAACGAGTGCGGCAAGGTTTCCGGAGCCGGTGCCGAGCCTGCCGTTGATGCGCCTAACCTGTATAGGGTCCTATCACCGTCCATTCAAGACCCTTAGCAACGCCAGGCGGCAAATCACAATGCTAAACCATCAACCCATCACCCTTCTGTCTGTCCAAAATGCTTAGCGATGTCAGGTGCCAAATCGAGGCGCTAAGCAATGTCAGCCGCCAAGGTCAAACACCAAGCTGTCCATCAGTTTTTGATAGATCATCAATCTTCTCGCTAAGCGCTGTTGTCAGCGACTGATGCCATTTGTCAGTTGTCATTCTTGCTGCTGTTGGCGCTATCATTGATCTGATCTGCTTCTTGCTGTGCGCAGCCGTCAAATATTGCCAAAATTGATTAATTAGCGCGTGCTAAGGTATCCTGAGCCAGTGCTATGTTGCCGTAGCCTGCCGTTGATGCGCTGATCCTGTATGGAGTCCTATCAATGCTCTTCTCTTTACCTCTAGTTACAAAGGCCATCTCATAGCTTGAGTAAGAGCCTATAAGATCAGAATGCAAATCCAATGCATTTTCAATATTGGCCATAAAATGTAGGAACTCCTGTTAGAATAGTACAATCATCAATCATTTCTGTTTATAAGAAGATAAGTAACTGCTTACTTCTACACCAGAATTGAAGAAATAAGAAGCAGATACAATGCCAAATATAATGTTAATGCAAAAAGCATTACTCCCATTATTTAATGCAAGACCTCAAGATTTGGCAGTAAAATTATTAGAATGAATGTAAGCTGAATGCACATATAAGCCATGTTTGACCCACAAGAAGCCTCGAATCAAAGACCTATACATATATATAACAACGATATATACAAAAAAAAAACAATATAAACACTTACTCTGCATTTTCTTTAGACATTTTCAAAGTAATGGCCAATATATGTGCAAATCACATTGGCCCATCACTGATTTGCTAATCATATTTATAAGGTATGATATTGAACACATGACTGTGCAAAAAAACGTCAATAAATAATAAAATAACGGTAAATATTGCGATACAGAAACTATAAACAGACATATGGAAAATAGAGAAGCATACTGTATATAGCAGAAAATATAGGATCCTGCATGTCTGGCTGCATAACTAGAGGATTATAACCAGAACAGTTAGGTTAGTAACACTGTCAAATTTAATCAAAAAGAATATTAGAATATATAAATCAATCAAGCAAATAATAAGATGCTACTCTTCAATATTATATTGTTCATTAGCACTAACATTGACAGAATCACTATGTTTAATAGCAACACTATATACAGGTGTACTGGCATCTTCTATAACATGTCCATCTTTATTATCATTAGCACATTCTTGTTTATTAGTAGAGATAGCAAGCACTAAAGAATCATCATCAGAATTGACACATGCAATTAGCATACTGTTTGATATAGCAAAGTTCACCGCATCAGCTTGTTATTGGAAGATTTCAACAATTCAAAGCTACTCCTGTCAACTTTATCATTAGACATGTCTTTATCAATGATAGATTTACTAGTGGCATCAAATTTATTGTCCAATGAATGGTCAGGCAGTTTATAATTGCAAGATAGACCAATATTATAAAAATAAAAGACACAATATATGAGCAGTATTTACAATAGAATTTAAAATAAATTGTTGCATTCTGCAATAGAGATAATGTTATTTTTGTTATTTGGCAAATTTTTAGATACTGAGTTATCATCTACTTCAGCCTTTATATTGAAAAAAATATGCGTGATTGATTTTATGACCCTTGCATTCTGAGATTTGGATGAAAGAGTATAATTGTGTCTGAAGATATATGAAACACAACATTTTCAAGTGAGACATATTACAAATAGTATAATCTGACTAACATAGTTCACCCAGTTGGAGTGGACAACACATCACTTATACTAGCCAAAAGCTTTTTCTAAGCACAACTAAATAAACAGTATGTAGTCAATCAAAGAGTAAGAACATAATATGAGTGCACACATTATAGATGAATCTACACTTAAAAAGCCACCTGCCCTTTTATTCTTTGATGAAGGTGTAGAGAGCATACTATCACTATAAAGGATAAGTAATTATCCAAATTAACATAATATACAAGAAAATACATATCATAAGCTATACCAATCTTATGCTTGATTAAAAAGGAAGATGCAAAATTGGCATTGACAGTCAAGTTGCTAGCTGATATAGCTGCAAATATACTGATAGCACATATCAAGATTGTATATACAATTAATTACACAACATACACATTCAACTGGTCTGCATTTCTTAGTCAAATATATCAGTATAAAAGTAAGAGATAGATAGTAGATATAAACTTACAAAGCTTGCAGTTATTTATACAGAGGATGCATTGTATTTTTTATTTTATTTGTGGATTTCTTTGAATTTTTACATGAGACATAGTAGTACCAAATATAACAATATAAAAACAAATATAATGAGAGATAGAGAGAGAGAGCTGATATGTAAACTGAATTATAAGCCTACAGAGAAGTATAAACTCAGAAGAGCAAGGATAAAAAAGACCATAGCATGCAGATTTTATAGTATACTAGTATATCAATAAACACGTAAATGTCAAAAGCAACAAAGAATGAATAAACCAAATATAATAGTACATGTACTCATGGTTGCATGATAAACTAGATATACAAGCCAAAGATAAAAAATAAAAAATCAAAAATCAAAATAAAATAAAATAAAAAATAAAGCTAATAATAGATTAGAAGCTTTGAATTAGCTATTCAAGAGATAAATAAAGAATTATTAATACATGTGTAGAAAGATAAATCAATACAAATCTGTCAGAGGACTCTTTATTTCTTTCTTCTTTCACTCCTTATTCCTTTACTCTCCTTTCATTCATTTCCTTATTTTTTCTATCATTCTCTTATTTTGCTGTTTCTATTCTCTTAACACTATCTGTTAGTACTATTCTCAACCTTTGAGGTGCTCTGATTCTTTAGCTATCATTCAGACAAGTGTAGGCTCTTTAGCACCACTTTCAGACTGCTTATATAAGCCAGAGTTTGCCTTCCTAACTTCTAAAGTCCAGAATTTTGCTGTCTTATTTGCATAGTTGTTTGGTTAGTCAATTTTCAAGTTTTTAAGGTTTTGTTATACTGTATAGTTGTTTTCCATGCTTCAGAGGCTCTGAAAGCATTTAACCTGGCATATAGAATTCCTAGACTTGTTCTCTTTGGATCTTCCTCTGCCAAGTAAGTAGTTATTATGATATTGTTAGTACATACTTTAATACACTTTGGATCTCTCTCTGCCAGCTGTGTAACTGAGCCACAGCCTCTAGAAGTTGCTTTTATAAAATCAAATACCAACATCTGCATAAGAAAATGTGACTTCATACAAGCTCTACACATGCTAGTCCAGCAAGTCTGGACAGAGAAAAGCAAAGAGGCAGAAAAATCCAGATACTACAATAAATGTAGCCAGAATGGTGTAAGAAGTAAGGAATACCAATAGGCAAGCTAAAATGTCAATTTGAATTAGCCTTGTTCAAACCTTAAAGATAAGAGAATTAAATTAATACACTTGATATTCAGAGAACAACTTAGAAGCCAAAATAAAATAAAATAAGACAAATAAACAAGCAATATATCAATGCGGAAATATATATGCTTTAAAATAAAAGGAAAAAAAACATAGTCTTGTGGGATGGGAGAATTTATGAGAAAGAAGTTGCATAAGAAATAGTTAGAGGTTTTGCAGATAAAGAGATTCAATAAATTAAATTGATTTTATTATTTTCAAACACGTTAAAGAGGAAAGATAAAATATATTCAAATTGCTAAGAAGCCACACAAACAGTCAACCCATAAAAGTTGCCTGTATTAGACCAATGCAATGTGACATGAAAATAAAAAGCTATACAAATAGTCGACTCAGAAAAGTTGCTTATAATAGATGAATGTCATGTGATACGAGATAGTATCAGCTCACTAGATATTTTGTAGCCTAACTTTTATCATCACATACACATATACCAAATAGACAAGTATGACGAAAACAATGCAAGTATATATTGAATGAAGCCTTTTAGATTCACAAAAGATAATTTAAATATACATTGACATAAGAAGTATCTTAGAATGACACATTGAATATAACAAGCACTAAAGGGAAATACAACTTCATGACATATTACATATGAAATAAATATATATATATATATCATGTCCATACACAGAGTTAATATTTTGCAAAGGATCCCAAATATAAAAGCACGGTAGTTGTCTGAAAGTACAATAACCCAAAAATATAGAGACTCATAGTAACAAATGAGGATGGCAAGATGACAAATAAGAAAGCAATCTTCACATTGTACGGTGCTATATCAGACATAGATTTGTCCTTATTTAAGCTAAAAGGATCTATAAAGTGAGTATTCAATGATGCTATATATATTGAATACGGCTAATAAGTATTTAGTGAATTAAACAGAAAATGCAAATACTTTAAACAGTCAATAAAACTGGATGGTCTTAGCACTCAGCAGTTTGACAATGCCATGTCAGCAGCAAAAGCAGTGTACAAAGCATTTGATCAGAAGTTCAAAGAAGGTGAGCTGGAAGAAATGTCAGAAGAAATGTCAAATGAAGGAAACAAGATACTATATGCAAACAATAAAATGTTTACACTTGCAAAAGACTCAGACAAAAGAGAAGTTTATATTTTGTTTAAAAAGAATACTGACTCCAATGGATTGCTTGAAAAAATTGCATGAGGCAGGTTCAAGAGAACATCAAACAATGTCATCAAGTACGTGCAAGCAAAAATAACACTGAATAGAGACAAAATATAAGAATATATGAATAATGATCAGAAAACATGGATGCTTACACAAATCAAAGGTTCAAAAAGATCAAATCACAGACCTTTCAAATTGGTGATATAGTTGCGGTTCAGATTTTCTTTGCAGTCATTCTATTGAAAAGAGGAAAGTACAAAATATTAATAGTTTTGAGATCAATAACGCTGCTGAATGAAACATTTGCACTATACTAGTGAGCAATAAACAATAAAGGTATTATTCATAATACTAACAAGTTATTAAGAAGAGAAAGGAGCCAACATTCAAAAGCAAAAATTATGAGCTGGTGAAAAGAAAGCTTTTAATGTATGAAAATAAGAAAGAAATTCAACAAGAGGCTGGCAAAGTGGTCAGTATCAGAAATTTTGAGAAACAAATATTGAATTAGATAAACATTGATGACTGATAGCTTACAATGGCTTTGATTCTTTCTCTTGAGCTATTTTTATCTAATATGTTCTATTATATTTTTATCAAATTCTCTTATTTCTTGCATCTGATCAATTAGTCTTTCCTTACTTATTCTGCAATCTCATATTGTTGTTCCCTCAATGCCTTTTTATATTAGAACCAAGCATCTATATTACTATAGTCTATATCATTTTTCCTCTAATGAATATAATAACAAGTATGTCATCACATTAATACAACATATTAATTGTATAATTGGTTATATGGACAAACAGATTGGCAACAACAATGTTTTAGCTTCAATTAGATGCTTTCACACCCGAAAGAATGTAATAATATAGAATTCAGCCTATACATGTAATAATTAACACATGTCATAAATATTGTAGCTGTGCAATGGTTATATACTCAAATAATGTACAGCTACAATTATATGATTAATTAACACATGTCATAAATATTGTAGCTGTGCAATGGTTATATACTCAAATAATGTACAGCTACAATTATATGATTAGAATAAATAATTAAATAAATATATATTAGCCATATATCTAATCCTGTTACAATGTTATCTACTTATGCTATATAGTAGCTAAGGACAAATTGATTAGGAGACACCTCAGTAGACCTAAAGCTGCACAGTATCTGCATAACTAAAAGAGTGCAATTGAGGTAGCATCAAAATCCCAGTAAGGAAAGCTTGCCACCTCGAAGGTGTCTAGACGAGGGTGCAGGACGATTTTTCACAGAGTTACGCTCCCCTCCAGCAGGCATTGACTCGTTAACGGGTTGCTGGGAGGTTCTCACGGCGGTTTGCTCAATTGCGCCATCACTCACGGTCACCACTGGATTCGACAAGGTCGACGGCAGCTCCGGCAAGGTCGCAGATAGCTCAGGATTGCATGTTGCCATATCCCCTAGGCTAGGTTCGCGATTATCACAAATCTCACCCATCCCTTCTATCACAGACGCTTCACGACCCATATGCCTCACCAAAGAGGATTGTGAGGTAAACGTGTTCACGTTCTCCAAAGACGCTATAACCCCTAACTTGCTACGAGTCCTTCTTGCCACCATACAGTATGATCCACAAAGTGCAATCTGCTTAAATGAAAACACAATTAGCATAGTACGCGTGAGGTGGCGGTTTCAATGCAACCATACCACGTTATGCTTTAGTCACGTTATAAAATATACGCTACATCATCCCGTGCCTCCTTTCTGTATTGTTCCAAAAAAGCTTGAATGATAAGGCAATTATAATAGAAAAGGCTTGTTAAGATGCGACTAAGCCAGCAATTAAGTATTGAACCTAACCTCTGGTAGCTGTGTATTATTTGAATATATAATTGCTACACAGCCACTAGACATATATAATTACAATATATATAGTATTGCTATATTTTAAATAAATAATTAATTAATTAATATAAGAATATAGTTTCATGATTTTAGTGGCTGTGCAACAGTTATATATTTGAAACATAGCCATAATAACATATTTAAATGACTAATATATTGTATATTTATTTATTTATTTCTAGACAAGTAAATACTTGTGAAAAGGCCAATGCCATGGACAACTCTTTACTTGTATAGCTACATATCTGAGGTCAAAACAACATACTGGTTGGGATGCATAATAATGTTGATGTTTAGATGCATGCCAATTGGATATATCTATTCAGTGATAATGTTCTGTATAGATCAGCTAAATGCTGAACATCTTGAAAATATTAGCTAGAAATACCTGACCTTTGTAGATGACCCAAAACTATCCATTTAAACATAATGATTTTATTGTTACTTATGTACAAACCTCAGAGTTTATTTTTATTTACTTATCTAGGCAATGTAGTGGTGACATAATGATTTTATTGTTACTTATGTACAAACCTCAGAGTTTATTTTTATTTACTTATCTAGGCAATGTAGTGGTGCGTCTTCATAGTGGTAATAGAAGTAGAAGCTTGATGCCATCATAATAAAAAGGTAAATAAGAAAACATTTGGACAATTTCTTCTTTTTTGACCATGTTGTGCCACTCTATCTTTAATAGGTTGCCTATGCCACCCCCACCTGGTGATAACTCTACTGCTTCATGGCTATGCTACAAGAAGTACCAAGAAATATACAAGCACCATCTGAACAAGCAGTGAATAGTTAACCTTTTTCAGCAGCATAAGTAATTTTCTGGCATGTCTGTGTACTTACCTGGCATGCTCATCCAGATGACAGCCTAATTTATGAAGTCAAGTTCATTGACACTAATATCTGACCTGTTGGCACCAAGGAGGAGCATGCAAATAGCCAAACCAAGCAGCTCAGTCCAATCAGCACCTGCTATAAGCTTGTTGACGCATACTGAATAGCCTGTTCTTGATCTCAGTCAGATATGACTAGTCCTGGCAGCAAAGCAGATTCCTCAAGCCAAGGTGACACCAGAGCAATTTGCCATAGCCCAAAATTGACACCATAGCTCTCCACTCTCAAATGATGTCAGAACAAGAGTCCTATGAGTGTTCTCCTGGCCTGGTTGCACGTTCTAACTATCACTAGTGCTTGTTATGCTTATGTCAAGGTGAGCCATGTGAGTTCGAGACATTGGTAGCAAAGTCTCACAGGGATAACTCCATTTGTGTTTTCTGTCAAGCCCAGCATGAGCAATGCTCTGTAGCTCAGACATGGAGGGCATTTTGTATGAGCAAAGAACAGTGGTGGAACATGACCTGGGTGCTGAGCCAGTTGACTAGTGCATCCAGATCAAGAGCTAAGGAGTTGGATGGGGCACTGGCTAGGAGTTCATCAAAAGGAAGGAAGGTGAAGGCATCAACTACATGGCAGAATAGGGAAGTGCAGAGCTTTGCCTGCATCAATGGAGGAAGTGCTGATGACTCAGCATGATAAGAGAAAGTGTTGAGCATCACCAGAGCCATACTTCAGAGAGGCAACAAATTCAGGTTCAATATTATTTAATCATACATGTGGACATACAAATACAAAGTCATCAAGTGCAGATAATGTGCCCAGGTCAAAGAGCGCAGAGTCAAATAGAGCATAGTCTGAGGATTTATTGAAGGCTATGAGATTGGTTGAGGTGCAGGCTGAGGATTTGTTGCAAGGGGGTGTAGACATATCATCTCCACAACAGGATAAGGAGAAGCGCTGAGCTTTGACTGAGTTGGTGGAGATAGTAGAGTACAAGTATGCGTGGAGGTTTTCAAGCTTAGACATATCAAATATCTATAAAATCTCCCTGATACCTGCCCAACCATCTATTAATAAGAAGATGTGCCTGTCAGGTTCCGCTGAGTCGGGGGCTTTCCGGGAAAGCAATCGCCCTTACAATGCGGACTTGACCTACGGATACTCGTGTCAGGTTCCGCTGAGTCGGGGGCTTTCCGGGAAAGCAATCGCCCTTACAATGCGGACTTGACCTACGGATACTCGGGTGTCTGGAACTCCAGGGCTAGGACTCCGGGGTTCAAGACACAGACAGGGGCAATCCTGGGAGAGGGGACTTGGTCTGGGGGTTTTGGGTTGTGAGTAGCTGGGGGATTCGAGTGGGGGTCGAGTTGTGAACTGGGGGTTCTAAGACAAGACCAAGTTAGCAGATTAAAGTCGTGAAGTGTGTACCAATCTTAGAGCACGCAAGTATTCAAGCGTGCCAGTCAAAGCATGCCAGTCAATGCGTACCAGTCAAACAGAGGGCACGCAACAATCCAAGTAATGCAAATGTAAATGCCAGTCAAAGCATGCCAGTCAATGCGTACCAGTCAAACAGAGGGCACGCAACAATCCAAGTAATGCAAATGTAAAGCAGTGTAATATCAAGACTAATGAATACAACGGGGAACTACGCTATAAGTACTACAGGACCGGGTCTCAGGGTTCCGGAGTGTCTGGGATGGGTTCCAGGAGTTATTGAGTAGCGGGCGGGGACTGTATACCTGGATCGCGCATGTGGGGCGCACGATCAATTGGCATGGAGGGAGCTGTGATGCATGATACGTGTGATCCGATCATTGATTGGTGATACGTGTGATCCAATCATTGATTGGGGCCAGCAGCGGCTGATGGCGGCCCTTGATGTGTGTGATGGTGGTGTCAGTAGCTGGGATGGCGGGGCGTGTCCTGTGGGGTTGGAGGGAGGGTCCCAGATGGTGTTCTGGGGATGTCCCGGGGTGGGTCCGGAGGGAAGGGGTCGTAACATCACCCCCCCCTCAGCGCCGAGACCCTCCAAGGCGCGTGTAGCCGGTGGTCCGGACCGGGGTCCAATTGTGGGATCCGGCACCTGACTTGCCACGTATTGAAAAAAATTTCTGCCACCAAACTCACCCATGTCGCGCACATCTACCCATTTTCTGACACCTCCCGCTACAAACGAAGTCACGCCCCTGATCGCGTGGGAGGCCCGGGATGCGAGATATCGGCGCCGGCTCAACCGGGAGCGCGTGGCGGCGCTAGTGCAACGTGAGTGTGTTCGTGATGTTCCGCTTACCGCGGCTGATTTTCCCCTTCAGAACAACGATCTTCCTCTGCTCCGGAGGCAGGTCCCAGCTGTCTTCCGGAGCCTGCCTCTGGTGGCCCCCCGGAGTCGTCCCCCAGTCGTCCCGCACCTACTTTCACGTGGATGACCATCTGCTCCCCACGCCCACCTCCTCCTCCTCGTCCTAGGCTAACCGCCCCCCATTTCCACCGTTCTGGGATGGCGGTGGGGGCCGTTTCCGAGGTCCCAGAGGACTGGCGCGTGGCGTGGGCAGGCGTCTTGCAAGAACAGTTTGGGGAGGCCCTGGAGAGGCCTCGGGGTTTGCCGACCCATGCCTGGTGTGTGAGCAACGGGCCGGTAAGCAAGCTCGTACCTCTGGTTTCGCCGCTGACCTCAGCACTGTCTGCACTGTGCTCGCTGGGGGGTTATCTGTTTGTTCAAGGCCCCGGGCCCCTCGTCCCACCGGGACACGTCTGTGTGCGAGGCGTGCCACCTCAATCATGAACGGTGTTCCGTGTCGGCATTGTGGAGGGCGCGTTGTGTCTCGAGGGAGCAGGGGTGGCCGCTGGGGGAATTACCCGGAGGATGGGCGTCGAGGAGAGGGATTGGGTGGCGGAGCCGGAGGGGGGGCCACAGGTGGTGCCTGCGGGGGGTCCAGGGGGGAAGTTGGGGAGCAAGGGTGCCCTTCAAGTGGGGGGCCGGGGCCGGCCCGTGGTCCTCATCACACGCCGGATGACCCAGGCCGGAGGGAACCGGGAGGGGCATGGGGGGCGCCCTGATAAGGGGAAGCGGCGGGCGTCGCCGAGCCCATCCCCCGGGCCTTCCAAGAGGGCGCGTCTGCCCTCTGAGACCCCATCCCCAGTTTCCCCGCCGCGTCTGTCCCTGGCGGTGTTCTCCCCCTTGTCCGGGAGGCCCCTGGATGTCAGCATCGGGGATTTGCAGGAGCGCCTGGGGCGGGCCGAGCGGGAGCGTGAGGAGGGGATCAGGGAGGAGGTCACCATTCAGAGAGGCCTGAAGGAGGGTTAGGAGGCAGCGCTCCAGGACCTGGAGGAGGCCAGGGTTGCCCGGGGGGAGGCTGAGGCCGAGTTGGAGGTGCTGAGAGCAAGGTTGGGGCAGGAGGCGGGATACCCAGAGAATCAGGAGGGGTTGGTGGAGGTTCTGCGTCGGGACGTGGTGGTCGTCCGTATGGCATCATTGAGTGAGTACCCCCCTCCTCGGACTTGGCCTTCTACTGACACCCCCAGCCTGGGCCCAGGAGCACCGTTTGCTCCTGGATGGGGCGGCCGCGGCACTTGCGGCGCTGCAGGAGGGGCAGCGCCTGGAGATGACAACCCCTGGGGTGGAGCGGGGCCTCAGCTTGCTAGGGTGGGTGGTGTCGGCCCACCGGCGGAGGAACGTACCTGCCCTGGGTTCCTGGTTTGAGAGGGTTTTGGACGAGGGGGAGCCTCTACCGTCCTGGGAGCAGCTGGTGGAGGAGACGTTGCAGGAGCATGGTCCAGGCAGGAGGGGGGAGGGGGAGGGGAGTGAGGAGGTTCCAGGGCCCCAGCATTAGAGGGTTCCTAGTTTTTGTCATATTGTTTTCTTGCCTCTGTACCTATGCTGTAGAGTATTGTAATTATAGAAAATGTATATACTTGGTCTCCCGGGATCAAAGGGTGGTGTAAGGGGACGAAAGAAAACTTGAAAGAGCACCTTGCCCAGACTCCAGGACACTACTGTGAAAAGGTACTAAAAGGGAGTAAGATCTAGAAAGGGAAAGCAGAAAGTATACATGGGAGTTGAATCCCTACTGAGCCCAGAGGCGGGGGTTATGCCCACTACTGCCGTCTATGAGTACTGTGCCTGGGAAGGTCGTTTCCTGGGTGCCGTTGTTGGAAGTCCTGGAGTTTGTCAAGGGCGCCTTCAAGGTTTTGGCGTGGTTCTCAAGTGTCGTCTTCTGGGCCGTATCCCTTCCACCGCACGAGGAAGTGGGGTCATCCACAAATATTCCGGGAGTCGAGGATGTCTTCAACCTCGTAGTGGTACTCGTCCTCGACCTCAACTGGGGGAGGGGGCTCAGGGCGTCGTTTGAGGAAGGGATCCGGGGGGTGTCGTTCCAGGAGGCAGACGTGGAATACCGGGTGCAGACCTTTTAGTCCCGGGGGAAGCTCGATCTTGTAGGCGTAGGATGAAACCTTCTTCAAAATCTTGAACGGGCCGAGGCGCTTGTGATCGGATTTTGGGGAGGGCCGGCAGGTGCGGAGGTGACGTCGATCTAACCATACCTTTGTCCTGGGGGTCCAGTCGGGGGTGTCTTCCCGTTTCTGGTCGGCGTGTTTCGCATAGGCCTGGTTTGCGGTGTTGATCTCTTCCCGGAGGAACTCGTGAAGGGACTGGAGATCCTGGGCGACCTCGTGGGCAGCGTGTGATGGGATGTCCCGGAGCAAGAGTGTTAGTTGGGGGTGGTATCCCTTGTTGGCAAAGAAGGGCAATACCCTGGTGGCAGAGTGTGGTGTGTTGTTGTAGGTGAACTCGGCCAGGGGGAGCTCGGCGCGCCAGTCGTCCTGCAAGTAGTTGACATACAGTTGGAGGTACTGCTCGAGGGACTGGTTGACCCTTTCAGTTTGACCATCAGTTTTGGGGTGGTAGGCAGTAGAGAGGTTAGTCTTTACTTCAAGGGCCTTATACAGGGAAGTCCAGAACTTGGACACAAAGAGTGGGCCACGGTCGGAGACGATGTCGTCCGGGAGTCCATGTTTGGCAAAGACGTGTTCGAGGAACAGCCAGGCAAAGTCTGGGGCGGTGTTCGTGGTGTGGCAGGGTAGGAAGATGCCCTGTTTAGTTAGCCTACACACAATGACGAGAATGGCATCAAACCCTTCAGATTCTGGGAGTTCGACGATGTGGTCCAGGGATATGGAGGACCAGGGGCGTCGTCTGACCGGCAGGGGTTTCAGGAGTCCGTATGGTTGGTGTCGGGGGATCTTGGCCTGGAGGCAGGGTTCACATGATCAAATGTAACAGGTCACGTCCTTCTTCAACCCTGGCCAAAAGTAAGTCCGGGAGATAAGCTGGAGGGTCTTACGTATTCCAGGGTGCAGGTCACGTCCTTCTTCAACCCTGGCCAAAAGTAAGTCCGGGAGATAAGCTGGAGGGTCTTACGTATTCCAGGGTGCCTCCGGAGCTTGTGGTCGTGGTGTTGACAGAGGACGTCATAGCGGAGTCGGGCGTAATCCAGGACGTAAATGCGGCCGTCCCGGAGGAGGAGTTTTTTGTCGGGGGACAAGGAGAAGGCAGGGTCCTGGTCGGTTCCGTCGGGGAGGTTGCGGGGGTTGTGGTCGGTGAAGTACTTGTCTTGGGGGGCGCAGCGGATCTGGCTCAGAGTCCCTTCGTCGTTTAAGATCAGTACAGCATTCAGATGTTTGGGAGGGATCACCACGTGATGATTGAACGCATTGTGTTCCGCCTTGAATGACTTCTTGAGATAGACGTCCGGTCGGCGGGTGAGGGCATTGGGTTTAGCTCCAAGTCATCCCGGGTGGTACTGGATCGTGAAGTCGTATTCCGAGAGAACCTCGGACCATCAGGCCTGCCGTCGGCTAAGTTGCTTGGTCGTGGTGAAGTACTGCAGGTTGTTGTGATCCGAGTAGACCTGAATCCGGTGCCGGGCTCCCTCGAGATAGGCTCACCATTGTTTGAAGGCTTCAATGATGGCAAGGAGCTCCTTGTCGTAGATGTCGTAGTTGAGCTTGGCGTCAATCATGGACCGGGTGTAGAAGGCGACTGGCTGGGGCTCCCCGCCGTCAGGTCCCATCTGTGAGGGAATCCCGGCGATGGCGTAGTCGGAGGCGTCGCATTCCAGGATAATTGGGAGGGCCAGGTCGTAGTGCCAGAGTACGGGGGCGGCCGTGAAAGCCTCCTTGAGCAGGTTAAAGACACTCTGGCACTTACTGTCCCAGTTCCAGGCAACGTCCTTACGTGTGAGCTGGTTGAGGGGTTTCGTGATACCAGAGTAGTTATCTATGAACCTCCGGTAGAAGTTAGCAAAACCCAAGAAGGATTGTACTTCCTTGACGTTCCGGGGCTGCGGCCAGTTGACAATGGCCTCGACCTTGTGGGGGTCTATGCAAACGCCATTTGGAGATACTATGACGCCGAGATACTCAACCTCTTCCGTGTGGAATGAACACTTCTCAGGCTTGGCGTGGAGATTGTGCTCCCGGAGGCGTTCGAGGACTTGCCAGACATGTTTCTGGTGGTCCTCCTGCGAGTCGGAATAGATGAGGATGTCGTCCAGATAGACGATCACGATGACGTCGCTCATGTCGTGGAAGATGTCGTTCATGAAGTATTGGAACGTGGCGGGGGAGTTAGTCATTCCAAAAGGCATCACAAGGTACTCAAACAGACCATACCATGTGCGGAACACGGTTTTCCACTTGTGTCCCAGGGCGATGCGGACGTTGTTGTAACCAGAGCGGAGGTCGATCTTCATGTAAACCTTGGCACTGCAGAGTCAATCGACCAGATTGCCAATGAGCGGGAGCGGGTAACAGTTCTTCTTGGTGATTTTATTGAGTCCCCAGTAGTCAATGCAGAGTCGGAGCGAGCTGTCCTTCTTCTTGGCGAATAGAACCGGGGCTCCGGCAGCGGAGGCGGAGGGTCGGATGAATCCCTTACCAAGCATTTCGTCGAGGTAGTCCTTGAGGGCCCGGAGTTCAACCTCCGACATGTTGTACACCTTGCCGAAAGGGGGGGCGGCTCCTTCCTTGAGGTCAATGGTATGGTCATAGGGGCGGTGAGGGGGAATCTCCTTGGCATCTCCTTTGGAGAATACGTCAGCGAACTCGTGATACTCCAAGAGAACTACTTCTCGGAGGATTTGCTCCTCGGTTTTCTTTTTCAGGGGAATAGTGTCCCCTCATAGATGTTCTTTCGGGAGAGATGGCGAGGTGTGTAGCTGAAACGTGGGAGTTCCATCCTTCATGAGGCGGGCGAAGGAGGCGGCTCCAATAATCCTAATGTCGAGTGCATTTGGGTCGATCAGGGTCACGGATGCATTGGCCGGAGCGGGTGTGACACGTGTCTGAGACCGGCCAGGGTAGTTCGGCCCTTTGTACTTGTTCTGAGGAATGTTTGGGGGTCAATCAGGGGCCTTGCGGGCTCAGACGAGCGTGGGGGGCGCGGCAGTCGTCCTGGAGGTGTTGGGCATTGGGTCGCTTCCTAGGGCCCGGAGGTGCACGGCGGTCAAGGGGTGGTCTTTGGGTCCCGGGAAGGTCATGGTGAGCATTCTCCAATCGATGTCGGGGTTCGTGTTGCGCAGCCAGAGTAGTCCCAGCACCATCAGGGTTGATTCGTGAAGTTGCGTGACCAGGAAGTCGGAGGTGAACTCGTAGTTGTTGTCCAGGGTCATGCATCCCAAGTGAGACCTCTGGATGGGGCCGAAGGAGGAGGGGGTGCCGTCAAGGCGTTGCAGGCAGAGGGGCTGGTCGAGGGTGTTGTGGGGGAGGTCAAGGGCGTTGCTGATGAAAACTCCGGTGGCTCCACTGTCGATGAGGGCCGATATTGGTCCCGGGGCGCCGTCCAGCCTGGCATTGATGACAAAGGATTGGGACGAGCAGGATTGGAGTCCAGGGGGTGGTGGGGGCCGTTTCTTCGGGATAGGGTTCAGAGAGTGGGGGATGTCGAAGGGGAGTTGCTGGTCGTCGGGCGTCAGATCCTGGGTCAGACCAAGGGTAAGATGTCACCAATCAATGTGGGAGTTGGTGTCTTGGAGCCACGGGAGCCCTAGGACCAGGGGTGTGGAAGGGTGGAGTTTGGTTATCAACATCTGGAGGGTGTAAGTCTGTCTATTGGCGACAGTAATGGGCATACGCACAAAGTGAGTGATGTCCCCCGCCGTAGAGGCGTCTCTGTCAAAGAGGCAGAGCCGTACTGGGACCGGGAGTTGCTGGGCGGGTTCTGGGGCAAAGGTGGACCATGCTTCGTCGACAAAGTTGTCGGTGGCGCCACTGTCAACGAGGGTGTCGAGGGGGGTTCCAGAGGGGGTGAGGCGGGTTTTGAGGAGGAGGGGGTGCGAGGAGTGGGAGGGTAGGTAAGCCGTGAGGGTGTCCTGTATGAGTGCCATGGAGCAAAGATGTGAGACTGGGGCGGAGAAGACGTCGGGGTCAATTCCGCGATTTAGGGCGTTGATAGGACCCTATACAAGCTAGGCGCATCAACGGCAGGCTCGGCACCGGCTCTGGAAACCTTGCCGCACTCGTTCCAAACTTAGCACACGTGTTCTACCTATTTTAAGCCATTTCTGATGGCCGCGCACAGCAAGAAGCAGATCCGATCAGTGATAGCGCCAACGGCAGCAAGAATGACAACTGACAGATGGCATCAGTCACTGACGACAGCGCTTAGCGAGAAGCCTGATGATCTATCAAAAACTGACAGACAGCTTGGCATTTGACCTTGGCATCTGACACCGCTTAGCGTCTAGATTTGGCGCCTGACATTGCTTAGGTGCTCTGACAGACAGAAGGGTGATGGAGTGATGGTTTAGCTTCGCGATCTGTCGCCTGGCGTCGCTAAGGCTCTTGAATGGACGGTAGGGATCTGAAACCGTTGGAGCTACCCCTATAAAATTTTCCAATTTACTGCACTTTGGCGATGGTTGGTCACTGGCAACGGTGAACTCCTTGTAGTATATATAGTACTTACCGACTTGTACATACATCAGAGAACAATAGACCAGAGTTCACTACTCCCCTTTCTTCAGTCTCCCTTACGCTCAAGAGCTCATTTACGCTACGGTCGGCAACGTCAAACTCATCGGCAGTTGCAGACGCTCGCCAACACTCGACATACTCGCGCCTTGCAATTACGGCAGGCATTATTGCCGCTTAGACTTCGCTAAGCTTACGTTGCTCTTGCCGCTCACATTGCCGTGTCACTTACCGCTTCTTCCATAAGCACTTTACCTTAGCGCTTGACACTTGCCGACCCCGTTACCGACTTTTACCCATTTTCACAGGCGCGTTCTCTGGGACCTGCCCGGGACTCCTCACATCACTTATAGTGCGCCCAACGCAAACTCTTGGTACGGTAACACTATAGTTACATTTGTTACTGACCAAACTTTGGGCGTCATTAAATTGGAGCCCACTGCAAGGGATCTCTAGGGCAGAATTCCGCCAGAAACCCATCTCCAACGTAGGCGCCGCCTGCTAGACCAGTCGGCAGAAGGCATAGCTCCTTCCCACCCATTAACTCCACAACCACCTGGTGCCTTACCAGGTCTCTCTCTTGCACAGGAACTACAGAACGCCACTGTAGACGCATTTCCTGATCTCTTCCCGCATTCCCTCAATTATAGCGCCGACGACCCCTTAGCGTCGCCCTTTACTGTACCGCAACCAATCACCCCAATTACTCCGCTAACGCCTCTTTCACAACTCATTTCTCTTACCCCGTCGCCAATCTCTAGAACTCCTTCCCCACTACCATTACTCCGCTAACGCCTCTTTCACAACTCATTTCTCTTACCCCGTCGCCAATCTCTAGAACTCCTTCCCCACTACCGCTAACCGAACTCACCAACACCGTCGCCATGGAACAACAAGTTCAGCGCATGCCGCCACGCAATCACTTCTCAGCACCGAAATGGGACGAGTCCAAGCCACGGGAGCTCTCCCAGTATTTCAAGGAGTTGGAGTATTTATTCAGAGATTGTAACATTACCGACCACACGCAGATGAAGGAGTACGCGGCAAGATACGTATCATATGACACGGCAGAGACGTGGACAGGTTTGACCGAATTTGCCGCCTTTGTTCCTGCCGCCCCACCTATTCCAGCCCAAGGCGCTTCGTATGAGGACTGGAAGACGGCAGTGATCCAGTTGTACCCTGGCGCAGAGGAGGCTACCCGATACTCGGTAAACGAGCTGCAGAAACTAGTACAGGAATCATTCGACAGTGGCACCTCCTCTCTTGGTGCATTCTGCACGTATTACCGTGAATTCCAAAAGATCGCTAGGTGGTTAGTACAAAACGGCAAGTTATACATTAACGAGGAACGTCGCCTATTCCAACAAGGCATCCCGACTTCGCTTTGGACTCGTATTGCTCGTCGCCTAGAGATAGTTCACCAGGCCCATCACCCAGACGAGCCCTATAACGTTGCCGACGTCTTTGAAGCCGGTAAATGGGTTCTCAAGGGAACGGACACTGGCGTTGGACTGCAGCGTGCTAGGACGAGCCCACCACCTGAGTGAACTAACGGTATCATTCCCATCCTGCCTCCTGTTGCCGACTTCGTTAAGAAGGAGGACCTTAACGCTGCCATTACCGCCGCTGTCGCTTCCGCTATGACGCGTATCGAAACTATGATTACCACCAATCTCGCTAACCGACCCGCTAATGTACCCACTAATGGCCCTTGCCATTTCTGTGGGGAAATTGGCCACACTATGACTAGAGGATGCTGCGTGACTTTAGAAAACTATATTTGGCAAGGAAGAATTCGACGGGCTATCGACGGCAAGATAGTTCTCACCACTGGCGCCATCATTCCCAAGTACCCAGACAAGAAGTCCTTCCAGGAACAAGTGGATGAATGGCATAGGCGCAATCCAGGACAAATCGTTACCGGCACGCTTTCTGGCAACGCCAACCCCGACCCTGAACAGGCGACCCAACAGCAAATGGTTCACAAGGTCTTACATTTCGACAGCGTTGGCGACCATCCTACTTTCTCGCGGGAAGAGCGTATCGCCAAGCTACAACAGGAATTGGATTCGCTCAAAAATCAGGTCTTTGATGGGGTTGAAGTTAAGCAGCCCAAACAACCTCTCAAAGGATATAAGCCAATGCCTCCCGCTAGCAAGTTACCGACACCTGCTCCTGCCGCACCGCCTGCTACTGCCCCTGCTACTACTCCAGAACCACCGTCGTCCGCTACCGCTCCCGAACCGCCTTTACTGCCTCTCCACCCCTACTCAGGGATTCCCGACCGTTATCATGCTCCCGCACAACAAAATTTTGCCGCTCCCGAGAAACGTCCTGAGGGTGGCTACCGACCAACTGCGCCAATTTTCGACATTGAAAAATCCAACCACGTCTTCAACCGCATTATGAAAACCGCCGTCACCTTATCCGTAGAAGAACTTTGCAGTATTGCCCCAGATGTTCGCAACCAAGTCAAGACGGCAGTCACTCCTTGACGACCCTTGGCGACAACCGTTGCCGAGGTCGAGGATCTCGACGACGCGCTCCCTGGTTTTTCTGTTACCGTCGACTCGCTGGACGCTGAAGACTCTCCTGCCGACACCATCGCTAACGCCACCTCTGTGGACCCAGTGGAGACCTACCTTAGGTCAGTGGACCATGGAGAGGACCCCGCAATCCTTACCGTCGCTCAAGAATTGCACGCTATCTGCTCAGTCACGCTAACTGTAGACAATAAGCATGAGGTAGAGGCAATTGTGGATAGCGGGTCTCAGATCATTTCTATGGCAGCCGAAGTCGCTAACGATCTGGGCCTTATTTATGACCCTACCGTTATACTAAACATGCAGAGTGCTAACGGCACAGTAGACCGATCCCTAGGCCTCGCCAAGAATGTGCCGTGCACCCTTGGCGACATTACGTTTTATCTTCAGATCCACATTTTACGCTCCCCAGCATACGACTTATTACTCGGCAGACCTTTCGACGTCTTGGCGCGATCAGTCGTCAAGACAGTTACCGACGAGGAAACGACCCTCACAATTAGCGACCCCAATTCCGGAATCCGACGAACGGTGCCAACGTTCCCTAGGGGACAACGAAAAGGCGCCCGCGCTAAGCCCCCGGAGTTTACCGACCAGCACGCCAACGAGCCTCCCCACCGGTGTTTTCACAGACCATCGAGGAGGTGATTGGCAACGATCACGGAGATGTGGCGCTAACGCTGGAATATGACCATTCAACTGGTCTTGTAACTGTTATGTCTACTGCTTTTCTTGACCAAGATGTTTTAACTACTACCGACACGGAGCCTTCCCAGAAAAATCAAAACATTACCGACTCCTCTCTTGCCTACTTGTACCTTACCGCTTCCGAATCCTTTCAAAGTATAGCGTCTACCGATACTTATCTCACTACTCTTCCCGGAGCCTCGTCTCCTGCCGTTCTTGGACTTGCCACCCCTCAGGCTACAGTTCCCCTTTCCACTTCTGTATATAACCAAGCTAACGCTCCCAAAAGGAAAGGGGTTCAAGTCAAAAAGAAATATAAGCCAGTTGCACTTAAAACAAAACCCGTCGCTACGCACTCTCCCGAGACGTTTAGAATCGAGCGCCAGATTATTGGCGACCCTCTTGCCGACATACCAACCTTATCACCAAATCTGCCACCCTTTCAGCCCACAGGACGTTTTACCACAGAGCGCCAGCAGCAGTTTGCCAAGGAGCACGACACAGGATTTTTGACCAAAGATGAGTTACAGGACGTTTTACCACAGAGCGCCAGCAGCAGTTTGCCAAGGAGCACGACACAGGATTTTTGACCAAAGATGAGTTAAACGTCCTTACCGATCTTGTCGCTAAGCAAGACAAAGCCTTTGTTTGGGAGGACTCAGAACGCGGTAGTCTACGTACGGATTTCTTCCCGCCTGTCGTCATCCCGACCATTCCTCACGTACCATGGACTGAGCACAACCGACCGTTACCGCCTGGAATCGAAGCCGAGGTCTGTCAAATTATTAGGACCAAGATTAAGGCTGGTGTCTACGAGCCCTCCAATAGTTCTTACCACTCCCGTTGGTTCTGCATCCTCAAAAAGAACGGCAATCTACGCATAGTCCACAGTCTTGAGCCGCTGAATAGAGTTACAATACGACACTCTGGCGTACCGCCTTTCCCTGACCACGTTGCCGAGTCCTTTGCCAGGCGCATTTGTGGCGCCACCCTTGACCTTTACGTTGGCTACGATGAACGTCTGATACACCCTTCTTCCCGTGACCTTACCACTTTTCAAACTCCGTTTGGCGCCTTGCACCTAGTCACCTTACCGATGGGATGGACAAACTCAGTCCCCATATTCCATGACGACATCACATTCATCCTCCAAGCCAAGATACCGCACCATGTCCTTAGCTTCATTGATGACGTTGGCGTCAAAGGCCAGCAGTCACAAACTCCTCCTTTGCGCGCCAAGGTTCAAAATACTTGGTCACATTTGCACTCCCGACAGTCGAGTTCCCGACGAGTCTCGCTTAGCACTCCTAGAGCGCTGGGGTCCTTGCCACGACCTATCTGAAGTTCACGCCTTTCTTGGTACCGTTGGCATTCTTAGGATATTCGTCAAGAATTTCGCCCATCGCGCACATGCCCTTAACCGACTCACCCGCGCTAACAAGCCCTTCGAATTTGGGCCAGACCAGGTCACTGCCCAACAAGACTTAGTAAAAGCCCTACAAGACGCCAAACCCCTAGTCCCCATCGATTATACCTCTGCCGACCCTGTTATCTTGGCGGTGGATACCTCGTACATTGCCGTTGGTTACTTTCTGTGCCAGTGCCTTAGCGACAATCGGAAACAGCGACGCTACAACCGCTTTGGGTCTATCACGCTAAATGACAGAGAGTCTCGCTACAGTCAGCCTAAGCTAGAGCTCTATGGACTCTTCAAAGCTTTGGGTCTATCACGCTAAATGACAGAGAGTCTCGCTACAGTCAGCCTAAGCTAGAGCTCTATGGACTCTTCAAAGCCTTCCGGTCGCTAAAGATGTATTTGATTGGCGTACGGAACCTTATCGTTGAAGTCGACGCTAGGTACATCAAAGGCATGCTGCAGAATCCCGACATCCAGCCATCCGCTAGCATGAACCGGTGGGTAGTCGCCATCCTCATGTTTCACTTTGAGTTGGTACACGTCAAGAGCTCTTTCCACGGACCAGATGGACTTTCTAGGCGACCACGGCAGCCTGGCGACCCGGCAGTGGATCCACAGGCTGATAGCGATTTCGAGGACTGGATCGACCGACTACATGGTTTCGTGCACCTTATACAACAGCCAATCCCCCTACTACGACGGCAACAGCCTGCCAGCATTCTTCTACATCCCATTGTCCCTTACCACCCCGAGATCTTTAGCGCACCCCTCACATTCTACACGGCAAGCATCCTTGGACAAAACTCGCCTCCAGTAAAAGTCGTACAAGAACCACATCCGCTAAGAGAAGACAGCAAAAACTTGATCTACGATGCCGTTCCCCGATCCGCCAAAGCAAAGGCAGAAGACAGTCGCTTTTTAATTGTTGAACGATGGATACAAGACCTTAAGCGACCTCCAGGCCTTACTGATGAGCAATACGCAACCTTTATCCGATATGCCACCCACTTCTTCTTTACCGACAACCGACTTTGGCGACGAAATCGAGATGGCGCTCATAAGCTGATCATCAAGCCAGAAAGTCGCTTACGAGTTCTGCGTGCCATGCATGACGAACTAGGACATAGAGGTCTGTACGCTACCCGAGCTTCTCTGCTAGAACGATTCTGGTGGCCACACGCTAGTGCCGACATCGCCTGGTACATTAGGACTTGCCACCTTTGCCAAATTCAACAGACACGCCAAGTGCTCATCCTGCCAACCGTTGCAACGCCAGCTCCCCTCTTCAGCAAAATCTACGTCGACACCATGCACATGCCCAAATCTGGTCGCTACAAGTACATCATTCAAGGTCGTTGCTCGCTAATCCACTGGCCTGAATTTCGAATGCTCCAAAGAGAAAATACAGAGGCGGTCGCCAAGTGGCTATTTGAGGACGTCATCTGCCGTTGGGGAGCGCTAAGAGAAATCGTCACGGATAACGGTGCGCCCATCATCAAAGCGCTAACATATCTCGCCAAGAAATACAACATTCATCACATTCGAGTATCTGGCTACAACAAACGCGCCAATGGCCTGGTAGAGAGACCACACTTTGACATTCGGCAAGCGCTCTTCAAGGCAGTCAATGGCGACGAGTCTTGTTGGAGTGAAGCGACTTATTCAGTATTTTGGTCGGAAAGAGTTACCATTCGTAAGCGCATGGGTTGTTCTCCCTATTACGTGGCTACTGGCACCCATCCGTTACTCCCTGCCAACATTATAGAAGCGACCTACCTTCAGCCAGCACCCAACAGCATCTTAGCGACTACCGACCTGATTGCCAGACGAGCTATTGATCTCCAGCAAAGGAAAGAAGATTTAGAGCGACTCCACGAGGTAGTCTTTAGCGCCCGTCGCCAAGCAGCATTACGATTCGAAACCGAGCATAGCGCTACCATCAAGGATTACAACTTCCTGAGAGGAGCGCTAGTACTTATGCGCAACTCCAAAATCGAGACCTCTTACAACAAGAAAATGCGCCCACGCTACCTAGGACCCTTGGTAGTTATCTCTCGTAACCGTGGAGGCGCTTATGTGCTCTGTGAATTAGATGGTTCAGTTCTGCATCGACCTGTTGCCGCCTTTCGCCTATTACCGTATCTCGCCAGAGAACAGATTGACTTGCCGTTGGAAGCGCTAGATATCGACACCGCCAAGTTAAGAGAACTTGAAGAAACCTCGCCAGAGAACAGATTGACTTGCCGTTGGAAGCGCTAGATATCGACACCGCCAAGTTAAGAGAACTTGAAGAAACAGAATTACTGGACGATGATGACTTGCCGACTCTAGTTGAAGAAGAAGAACCAGATTAGAAAAGACTATATATTGATAAGCTCTTTCTTTCTATTACTTACCTTACTTATCTTTCTTGCCGATACTTACTGATTAGAAAAGACTATATATTGATAAGCTCTTTCTTTCTATTACTTATCTTACTTATCTTTCTTGCCGATACTTACTATACTATATCAAACAGACAATTCCTTACGTAGTCAAGTCGCAGCGCTAGCGTGTCGCCAACGCTCAGCGCCATGCGCAGCTCTCGCCAAGGGTTTTTCGCTATGATGATTTACTGAGTGTTTCTCTTTTTCCTCAAAATTTGTCTAAGTCCCTCACCTACTACTATTTTTGCTAAGAACCTACCTTAGAATACTTGCCGCTTGCTTTCTCTTTGCTTTACTTACTTGACTTACCCTGTGCTGTTGCGCTAACTCAGATTACTAGACTCATCCGTCTACTCGGCAAGGAAGCGGCAAAAACAAATATATATCAAATCAGCAAAGGAAATTTATATACACAGCGGCCACTCTACGCTAAGGTCCGCTCAGTCGCTCTCATCGTCCATTGGTAGGGAGTCATCGGAAGCTGGCAAAGAGGAATTGCGAAGCGGGAGGAGGTCATCCGGCAAGATGTTGTTGGCAGCTTGCCAATCCATAGCGGCTTGGCAATCCGCTTGGTAATCGTGCAAGACATGGAGGCTGCAACCCAAGTTAGAATAGCGCAAGCGCAGCGCCATCAGCTGCCCCCGGACTCGCTCCCGTTCCCGCTCCATAGACGACGCCATCGTTGCCGCCCTTGTCAAAAACCTCTCCAGCATCTCCTGCGGGTTAAGCGCCACCACCGGGTATACGAGGTCTTGCCCCAGCCAGTTGAAAGCGTTGCCAGTAACCGTTGGCTGCGGCTGGGGAGTCCAGGCAGGGTTTACTCTGGCGACGATGGATCACCTAGGCTTCAATCCGGCAACGTCCTTGGGGTCAGAAACCTCCCAGGAGGCGACGTTACCGTAAGGCGGTAGCCAGCGCCAGTCAGGCTCCTTCCTGGTGACTCCTGCTGCTCCCTCACCCTCTCCCGCTACCACCTCCTCGCCACCGTCGTGTTGCGTCGCCAGGGTTTCTCCTTCACCCTCGGCGTCCTCATCCCCTCCCGTTGCCGCTCCCTCTGCCCTCTCCTCCTCCCCCATCTCGACATCTGCGGGAGCGTCTTCCCGCTCCTCTTGAGGCGCCGAGTCGCCAATTGCCGCCCGCTCTCCCTCCTCCTGCTCCCCACCAAGAGGTCTTGCCGCCAAGTGAATAGGTGACAAGAGACCACTGGGGCCAGCCTCTGTCACGAGGCGGGAGGCGACTAGCTGCCAACGCCTTCTCCAGGTCTTCCATCTCAGTGTCTTTTGGGGCTGGCGAGGGGGAAGGCGACGACGAGACCACACGAGGGCGCTTTGCTTTGCCCTTCCCTTTGCTGGGGGAAGGGGCTTGTTGTTTTTCTGGGACCAAAGTCCCTTGGCGCTCGCCAGCGCCTCGGTTGCCGACTGTTTCTGATCCATCTCCTTGGCGCGTTGGCAACGCCAAGGAGGCTTGTCCAACAGCTGCCATACTGCCGGCAGCGACCTTCTTCCTCTGTCCCTCCACAAACTCCCTAGCCCTCCTAACCAACACCGCACAGGAAAACATCTTCTCGACGAGGGCGTCTGGTGCGCCGCCACGCTCGCGACTTTTGGCCCCATCGATAGTGCAAGTGCGCTTGAGAGCGCCACAACGATAACATGGCTGGGCCCCAGTCGGGAACCAACAGCCTTCTGGGTCGTTGTCGGCCCAGCACTTGTTGCACTAGCGCTATAAGTCAGCGAGAGCTCAAAAAGACAGAAGAATTACTTACCGCTCCACGCGCCTCCTTAAATGCTTGCCGGGTCGCCAGGGAAACGGTCTTCTTTCCCTTCATCTCCTCCATCACGATCCCGGCCTCTTGCCCCTTGTCAAGAACGGCCTCCTCCCGACGCGGCAAAAGCAAACTTTTCAGCTCCTTGTCATCAAAGGAGCTTTGGGTTGGCGCCTACAGAAACTTAGTAATTCAAGTTCAAAAAGAAAGTACCACTCACCGCGTATTGAGGAGCCGCCTTGCGACTCTGCAGATGTTGTTAATGACAGTCGGCAACGGCAAGCAAAATTCAGTACTTACCTTGCGTTTGGAAGCGCCTACCGGCTTCCTCGGCGAGCCCGACTTGCTAGCCGGCAGCACTGGGCTCGAAGTGCTACCAGCGCGACCTACCTTGCCAGATCCCTCTGCTACCGCCTGCCTCTCAACGGCAACGTCCTCCATCTCTGCCGCCAATGCTGCCACTCTCTCCCGCTCCTCTAGCGCCCTGGTAATCTCGCGGGCGTCTTGAGAAACCTCCTCCTGCCTTGCCGCGATCTCCTCCTCCACCTGCATACGCGCCAACGGCGCCAACACCTCTTGTTTGCTGTGTGGGGATAAATCAGACCAGAGCTAAGTTAGGATGAAGCGGTTAGAAATACTCACTCTGCCGCAGGCGCGCTTACCGTCATCGGCAACGCCCCGGACAGAATGTCCTCCAACTCATCCTTGATAGTGGGGACAGGAGGAGGCGCCTAGGGAGCAATCAGCTAAGCGACACGGCAGGCAGCAGAGACAACTTACAAAACGAGAGAAGGGCGCTAACCACTTGGCGCCAAGATTGTCAACATACCGCGCACGGCACCACTTCCGCACCTTGATTTCTCTGTCCCAGCCTACGCCAAGGACACGAACCTCGTACCATCGCTCCAGAAGTTTCATCACGCCAACGACTAATTTTTGAGACACCTCGGCGCCAACGCCCTTGATATGGCGAATGAAGTTGTTGGCCTTGGCAATATAAGCATAGGCCGCTTCCTGGGCAGCTAGAGATGGGACAGGGGGCGGAGTTGGAATGCGGAAAGACATTTTATTTTAATTGAGCGCCAGGAAAAGATGGGGAGAAGAAACGAAGTCCACACTCATGCGCCAGGACTATAAACCAAATCTCAAGAACGCACGGACCACTTGTCACAAAAGCGGTAACGGTAGCCTTATTTGGTGACTGAGGACAGTCAATTTTTCAGTTGGGGGGAGATGATAGGACCCTATACAGGTTAGGCGCATCAACGGCAGGCTCGGCACCGGCTCCGGAAACCTTGCCGCACTCGTTCCGAACTTAGCGCACGTGTTCTACCTATTTTAAGCCATTTCTGACGGCCGCGCACGGCAAGAAGCAGATCCGATCAGTGATAGCGCCAACGGCAGCAAGAATGACAACTGACAGATGGCATCAGTCACTGACGACAGCGCTTAGCGAGAAGCCTGATGATCTATCAAAAACTGACGGACAGCTTGGCGTTTGACCTTGGCATCTGACACCGCTTAGCGTCTTGATTTGGCACCTGACATCGCTTAAGTGCTCTGACAGACAGAAGGGTGATGGAGTGATGGTTTAGCTTCGCGATCTGTCGCCTGGCATCGCTAAGGCTCTTGAATGGACGGTAGGGATCTGAAACCGTTGGAGCTACCCCTATAAAATTTTCCAATTTACCGCACTTTGGCGATGGTTGGTCACTGGCAACGGTGAACTCCTTGTAGTATATATAGTACTTACCGACTTGTACATACATCAGAGAACAATAGACCAGAGTTCACTACTCCCCTTTCTTCAGTCTCCCTTACGCTCAAGAGCTCATTTACGCTACGGTCGGCAACGTCAAACTCATCGGCAGTTGCAGACGCTCGCCAACACTCGACATACTCGCGCCTTGCAATTACGGCAGGCATTATTGCCGCTTAGACTTCGCTAAGCTTACGTTGCTCTTGCCGCTCACATTGCCGTGTCACTTACCGCTTCTTTCATAAGCGCTTTACCTTAGCGCTTGACACTTGCCAACCCCGTTACCGACTTTTACCCATTTTCACAGGCGCGTTCTCTGGGACCTGCCCGGGACTCCTCACATCACTTATAGTGCGCCCAACGCAAACTCTTGGTACGGTAACACTATAGTTACATTTGTTACTGACCAAACTTTGGGCGTCATCAGCGTCTTCCGGGTCTAAATCACCAGGTCGTTTTCCGAATACTCGTAAGTGGCGTCCTCCTCTTCGAAGGTCCAGGTGGCATGTCCCATGACCTGTCGTTGGGGGCACTCGGAGATGAAGTGGTCTTTCTCACCGCAGAGTATGCAGGCACCCTCCCTTCTCCACCGTTCCTGCACATCCTTCGGGATCTCAACCCAGAGTCGCCCCTTTTTCGAGAGCCGGTTGGCCCAGAGGGCTTCTTCGTCCTGTTCGTCGGTGAAGTCGGGATCTTCAGAGTCTTGCGGGGGTTCCTCGGGGTTTGGCACGTCGCCCAGGTCGTTGGCGGCCACAGCGGTGTTGAGTTGGGCCTGGGGGCAGGCGCCGCTGCTGGGGTTAGTATTGGGCAGGCCGCGACTCACTGGGGGTTGGCCGCCAGAGAATGCGGGGGGACCGGGGTTTCAGATTTGGGGGTTGGGGGTTTCACCGGAGGGCCATGGGGGTCCTCCCCTAGAGTTCCAGGGGGGTCAGGAGTTCGAGTACTCGCTGTGGTCTTCCCAGTAGCGTTGGTTGATCTGCATGACGAGGGCCTTGTATCCGTCGTAGGAGGGTTGTTTTGGGGCGAGTCGGAGGACGTCCTTGATACGTTGCGGCAGGGCGTACCGGAGGGCGCTGTAGTTCCAACCTGTCTTGTAAGCTTCCTTCTCAAAACGTCCTTGATACGTTGCGGCAGGGCGTACCGGAGGGCGCTGTAGTTCCAACCTGTCTTGTAAGCTTCCTTCTCAAAACGTACGATGAAGGTAGTGAAACGTTCTTCAGAGTGCATCTGGAGGTTGAAGAGGTTGTCCTCGGCTTCGGCCACAGTGTCATAGATCTCGAATTTCCTGGAGAACTCGTCGACGAAGGCTTGCCAGCGTGAGAGTGCCGGGTTGTTGGGATCGAACTGGATGAGGGCCGTGTAATGGTCGAAGGCGATCCCCTGGAGGTACGAGGCGGCAAAGGCCACCCGGGAGCTGTCAACCTGAAACGTAAGTGGTTTTGCCTGAAACGTATTAAGACACTGAGTGAGGAATATATGCCATTTTCAGGGGTCCCGGCCCATGAATGCGTCGGGCTTTTGAATGTCCAGACGTCCTTTGCGGGCGAGGGCGTCGCAAGCGTCATCCAGTCTGGTAGCGTTGCGGAGAGGGGGGCCGGCATTGTAGTAGTAGTAGTAATGGTTACCCCCCCTTCTTGTAGAGGAAAGGCACCGAGGGCAGGACCCCACCCGCCTGGAGGGCCTCCTCCGGGTGGCTCACCTGGGGGTCCATGCCCGGGGGGTCCGTTGTCCTAGGGGGGTTTGTTTCTGCCAGGGGGAGGCCCAGGTCTCCACGCAGGAGGTGGCGGAGGTGGGGGGCCTGGGGGTCGTCCTCGAAGCTCAGCTGGGGGTGGCGGAGGCGGTCGGGGAGGGTTCAGTGGTGTCAGGTCGATCTGAGGAGGGCCGGGTGCCAGGTCGGGTGCTGGGTTGCACGGGGGACGTTCAACCTGGGAAGGTCGCGCTTGCATCGGAGGCCGTGGGAGGTTCTGCAGATTGAAGTGGGGTGGGGGGTCACGGTGGAAGTTGGGTTCCAGAGGGGCCGGGGCTGACGTAGGGGGCGGTACCGGGACGGGCGCGGGTGCAGGACGTGGTTCGTTGTTGCCACACGTGAGCTCGTCGATGTAGCACAGCGTGTCGTCCATGCTAGGGGTGTCCGTGCGGGGTCTGCCAGGGTTTGCCGGGGCTGGGGGTCGGGCATTGTCCGTTTGTGGGAGGGGTTCCAGGGGTCTCTGGGGCTGTCCCCAGGTCTCGAAGGTGCTAGGAACGGAGTTAGCCCTACCGTTTGTGGGAGGGGTTCCAGGGGTCTCTGGGGCTGTCCCCAGGTCTCGAAGGTGCTAGGAACGGAGTTAGCCCTACGGCGAGTTGACAAGCCTACCATGCGGGCCGCGGGCTGATCCAGGTCTCGAAGGTGCTAGGAACGGAGTTAGCCCTACGGCGAGTTGACAAGCCTACCATGCGGGCCGCGGGCTGATTGAATAGCCCTCCCATCGGGTTGAGGGACCGTAGTATGGCCAAGGCGTTTTGTCGCTCTTCCCGTTGTCGTTGCTCCGGAGTGGGGACCGCGGGGGCTGCCGGGGCCGGTTCCGGTGGTTCCCACTGGATGTGAATCGAGCGGCCCAGGTCTGCGGGGTCGTTGAGGGGTCAGAGGGAGGGGGATGTGTGGACTTCATCGAGCAGTTGTCGCAACTCTTCGCAGAGGATCGTGTTGTGCCGATACTTTACCATAGTCTGCTCCGGGAGTTCTCCTCGTGTGAGGCAATCCCTGAATTCGACCAAGCAGTAGGCCCATTCCTCCGGAGTGCCTGCGAAGTTGTCGTGTCCGAGTTCCGTGAGTAGCGCCCTTGCCCATTGAGTGAAGTCCTCCAGCGAGATCCTGAGCAAGCGGAGCACTTTGTCCCATTGCCATTTGTAGTCTTCGAGACGTCGTCGTCCCATCGGCAAGGGTGGAGTCCAAGCGGGTGGGGCGGCGGTTGAGTAGTGTCAAGAGGGATAGTTGTAGTGGAGAGGACCCCGGGGTTGGGGGGCAGGGCGCTGGTAACCGTAGTAGGAGGTGGGTGCAAAGGGGCCCTCACTGGGGGGTACCGGGCGAGGTCCACTAGGGACTGGTGGTGTCTCCGGTAGGCCCCCGGGAATGCTCCAGTACAAGGGGACCTCCACGGGTCGTGCCATGACTAGGTTGGGCGGAGGGGCCCAGCTGGCTGAGGGCCCCAGATTGTAGAGAGATGGGTCAGGGGCCCAGTAGCGGTGGAGGTATTGGGGTTTGTACGGGAGGGGTGGGTAGGCGGGGCAAGGGGTCTGTGCGGGGTAGTGATCAGAGACCGGGCGCCCGTAAGGGTTGGTCTGGTAGCCTGTGGGGTAGTAGGTATGAGTATACATAGCCATCAAGAACGGTGTAAGGAGGGAGTCTTGATATTATGTCAGGTTCCGCTGAGTCGGGGGCTTTCCAGGAAAGCAATCGCCCTTACAATGCGGACTTGACCTACAGATACTCGGATGTCTGGAACTCTGGGGCTAGGACTCCAGGGTTTAAAACGCGGACAGGGGCAATCCCGGGAGAAGAGACTCGGCCTGGGGGTTTTGGGTTGTGAGTAGCTGAGGGATTCGGATGGGGGTTGAGTCGTGAACCGGAGGTTCTAAGACGAGACCAAGTTAGCAGATTAAAGTTGCGAAGTGCGTACCAATCTTAGAGCACGCGAGTATTCAAGCATGCTAGTCAAAGCGTGCCAGTCAATGCGTACCAGTCAAACAGAGGGCATGCAACAATTCAAGTAATGCAAACATAAAGCAGTGTAATATCAAGACTAACAAATACAATGGGGAACTACGCTATAAGTACTACGGGACCGGGTCTCGGGGTTCTGGGGTGTCTGGGATGGGTTCCGGGGGTCATTGAGTAGCGGGCAGGGACTGTATACCTGAATCGCGCGTGTGGGGCACGCGATCAATTGGCGCGGAGGGAGCTGTGATGCATGATGCGCGTGATCTGATCATTGATTAGGGCCAGCGGCGGCTGATGGCAGCCCTTGATGCGTGTAATGGTGGTGTCGGTAGCCGGGATGGCGGGGCATGTCCTGTGGGGTCAGAGGGAGGGTCCCGGATGGTGTTCCGGGGGTGTCACGGGGAGGGGTCGTGACAGTGCCAGCATTTGCAAGAGGCTCTGGCAACTGAGCACCAGATAACCTTACAGTTACAGCACATGCAAGAGGATCTTTTGCAGGAATAGTGCACTTGGAAGACCATGTGGAAAGAGTAGAACATAGTGATTCGCAACAGGGACAGAGCATTTGGAGTCAGGGACGCTGCTTTAGTGGCATGCATGGCTATCAAAGATAAGTTGGCTGGTTTGTGGACATGAGTGGAGCATATTGAGAATCAAGGGTTGGACAATGCAGCACCTGGGGTGTCAGAGATGAAGAAGATATGGCAGGCAATACAGCAAATGGAGACAGCATAGCCATGGATTTTATGAAGGAGAAACTGGCTGTTGAACATGTTGGCATCATCCCAGAAAGATGTTATATATAAGTGACTCTATGTTCCATACTATATATCTGATACATTTTCACATCTAGGAGAGGTGCACAAATACTGACTATTGTTGGATAGGAGTTTCTTGATGCTTACTCTCATCTAGCAAGGGCTGCTCCAGCATATTCCATCAGAGCTTATATAAGAAATTGATCAGTTGGGAAGTCTGTTGACAATGCACCAATACAGGAATGTGGTGATACCAGGAACTTGAATGGAAGTGGCAGCAAATGCTGGCCAGCCCATGCCAATATAGGATAAAATAATTGTGATGGTAGTATCAACTTTAGAAGAAGCAATGATGACAATGAAGACAGATGAAGCAGCAGTGATGGTAGCAATAATAGACAGAGTGGCAGTGACAACAGCAGTGATGAGTGAAGTGGCAGCAGCAGCAACAATAACCATTGGAGAGACAGAGGAAGGGCCTGAGGTTGGGAGGAGGCCTATATCATACTTTCTCACTTGCAAACCTAAATTTTGTATATTGTATATGTTGTACTATATATGGTCAAACTTTGTAGATAGTGTGCTATAAATGTAGATAGTATACTATATATATAAATAGTGTACTACAATTGGACTAATAGACTATACATCAGGACATTGTGATACTAATAATTTTTTATTGCGGACATTATAAATGATCAGATGACTTGGACATGCTGATAATCAATTGTATTTAACTAAGCCTATGTTATCACAATCAGAAACTGAACTATTAAACAGTGTAGAAGAATAACAAATTGTAACACTATGCTACCAATTAAGGTGTTTTGATACTCCTTTTACCTATTGGCAATAAAGCTCAGTTAGCTGAATGTTGACAATCCAGGTTGGTATAAAGACATTATATATGAAAATATGAATAGTTGACTAGTAGTAAGTATTAATGTAATTATTAGCTGTATCAATACCAATGATTAATAATAGGTCTGCTACTAATATTATGAAACCATTCTACTAAAGATGTTTAATGAATAAGAACTTTACTAATAATAGAGCAAAAACAACATATTATTCAATGTTCCTCATAAGAATTGTGCCTAAGGCTCCAATGACAGAGGACACCAAGCTACCATCATACACAGAAAAAAAAACACACAAGCCTAGCAGCGTGTATTTAGTCTTGATGTCCAGCTACAGGTATAGAAATAGATAGTTATTCTACTAACTACAATAAAAAGAACTAAATAGAAAAAAGACATTATTCCCATATATATCTGTAACCATACAGACAAACAGTAGTATCACATAACATTAAAAAGCAAAGACATTATTTCCACATGTACCTAGTTCACTGCTTATTAAGTAACTGTACAAACAAACAGTAGTATCACATGACATTAAAAATTGAAGACATTATTCCTACACATATCTGTAACTATACAGACAAATAGTAAATGGTACATATCACATGATAGTAAAAAAACAAAAATATTATTCCCATGCTTACCCAAAGAAAGTAATGGCAATTAGAACAAGCATAGTTACATGACAATAAAAATCAAAGACATTTTTTCCACACATAGTCCGCTGCACAGAAAAACCTCAATCTATTCTAAATTTTGGAACTTGACTGAGGGTAGGTGTGCTCAGTAGTGAGATTAATTAAGCGGTAAATAAAGTATCAGACACTGACAGTGACTACTAGCATCTAACACATCAAAGAGGATGGGCTGCTGCAACGCATGGCAAGACCGAGGTCTATGGGTTGTTGGTGATGCTATGTGGATGTGGCAGTGTCAGCATGATGTGCTAGCGCAACATTCAAGGGTACGGTAATTTAGGAGTAAATAAATCAATTTTGTCAACATTTATGTATATGTCAGTATTGAAACTGTATAGACTGATGTCCGTAAGCATAATATAACAAAAAAAGCATAAATATATCAAAAAAATATCATAAATTTGAAAAACCAGTCTTCAGTTCTCATCATTGTTCCTGCGTAAAACATGTTTGCGTCAATACAGCTGCTATACAGGAATAGATACATCTCTGTGCAACACAGCCTCATGTTTGTACCCTGTAAATAAGTTTATTTGACGAATCATAACAAAAAAAAAATGCAATGAACCTGTCCATTGTAACAATCAGGTGCTTTCCTCCTCATAATTTCCTTGCAGTGCTTCAATGCACCAACAACATATGTGTACGCACGCCTAAGTGTTTGTCAGGCTTTCAGAGCAAAAAAAGAAGGCACAAGGCCACTTACTTCATGCCTTGAACCACACCAGTTATTCTGCCTTCCCTTTTTTCCAATTTTATACAACAGATTGCTGTTGACAGTTGGGGAAACCACGTGCAATGATTCATCAAAAATCAAGGAGCAATTCATGGACATTGTGAGGTTGAAAATAACGTTGAATAAAGCGTTTATATTGGACAACGTCTGGGACGCTATGATGACTCCAATGCATCAAAGCACATGTGATAGTCACAAATACCCTATCTGCACCTCAATGTTGCTCCCATTGGCCTTTAAATGGCCAATGTTGTCCCCTTTTGTCATCCTTAATGTCCCTGTATGCAGGTTAGATACATTCTGCCCTGCCTGCACCTCAACATCGCTTCCATTGGCCTTAAAACAGTCAATGTCAGCCCTCTTCATCGTCTTTGATGCCTCCACATGCGGTTTGGATATATTCAGCATATCCTAGAATAGAAATTATGAGGTCAGGATGCGGTTTACAAGTATGATGCAATAATTGATCTTGATCATATAAAATCCACTCCCACATCATCATTGCTCCCGTTGGCTGATATTAGCCCTCACATAGTTCTTGGAGCATTTACATGTGGGTTTGAGCTTGTATGCATGTCCTATTATCAAAATAATGTGTTCGGAGCATAGCCAACAAGTCTTATGCAGCATTCTATCCCAAATACGTTGCCTACACATCAGTCCCATGGCAAGAGCACAAAGGCACTAACCATGTAATATAAAACCATAATGGTCTCTTTGTCCAGCACGTTGACAAGCTGCGAGCCATAAGCTATAAAAAACCTATTCAAGACTGTCTACATCTTCATTGCCGACAAGGGCATGAGAGTGGATATTATCAGAAAAGAATATTGAGCAGGCATAGAATGAGGACTAGCAGGATACCGTGATGACATACAGACATTGTCATTAGTACTAAATACATTCATTGTGTTTCTAATATTTTCTGTGTCTCCGGTTGGGTTATATCCAGGTACGATGAGATTGGCTGAGGTAAAAATATTAGGAATCTTTGTTTCCAAATACCATGAAGCTTGAGCGTGAGGATGAATGCTGAAGGTATGGCTGGGATAATGCAAAGCACCAAGAGAACAGTCTTGGCCATACCCAAGTTTTATGTGCAGATGGACAAAGGTACCACCTGAGAAATCCAGAGACATTTAGAGTGATTGGTGAGAATTATATATTGGCAAAGAAGGATAGACAGTTTTTTGCATCTCTGGCTGTGTTTAAATGATGTGGCGTCCTGTGACCATGCACAGGAATCACCATCAAGCAGTTAACAAATTTGACTGGCTTATGTTAACGCTGATGCAGTGTGAGCACAACGGTTAATGATATTCTGCCCTGCTGAATCCTGTAACAGAGGCTGAGGAGGGGAAGATTGTAGGCAAGAAATAGAAATGGTGACTCCGATTCCTTGATATCTAGCAGGATAATGAATAATATATAGATGTTTGTTATTATAGAAAAAGTAATAGACAACTTCGTACCTATGTCAATATTAAATTGGGGCTTTTCATTTTTTTGCTTGAATTGTGAGAGGAAGGGAAAGTGAGCAAGTTTTTATACTTTACATTCTTCTTCTGTGTTTGAGATGTAGGATATTCAATTGCCAATTCCAAAGCTTAAAATCAGCTGTGATCCAACAATGTCAATGCTGTCAAACCTAGAAAGAACTAATAACAATTGCCAATTCCAAAGCTTAAAATCAGCTGTGATCCAACAATGTCAATGCTGTCAAACCTAGAAAGAACTAATAAAAACAAACTGCTCTGTAGTTCTGGAGACACATAGTCTTTTGTCTATATGCTGACTTTACTCACATTTGCATTTGGCTGCATATAACCCACCAGTGAGACTATATGAAGTTTTCAAAACATATAGCCATGCAGGTGAAAGGAGACATACCTAGCACTTTGAATGTCAACAATGCATGCTTGAGCAACTCTATGAGAGCAGATGCTGACAATGAAACTGCTCATGGGTGCACGAGGATTGCTGCAGATCTGTTAGGTCACGTTATATAAAGTCTTTCCATACTCTATTCTAGAAAAAACTGCTGATTCCAGAACTGGTTACATCAGAAAGTGCCAAACATGGCAGTCTTGGCTCCTGCAACAGCTGACAAATAGTTGTGTATGTTTATTGTTATTGTATGATTTGTATTTGATTGTCCAATCTGTTCTTGTTCTGCAATTGTCACTATAGACAGTACAATGTCATCTAGCCACCCTCGCATTGACAACTCTAAGTTTTACTCTTGATATTCAGACATTGTTCCTAACACTCCTAATCTGTCCTCTCACTTTGATAGCACACCTGTGGTGGCAAGTTGATTAGTTTTTTTTATACATGCTTTGCTGACCTTTTCAAGGCTCTTGCATGTGTGTTGTCTGAGGAAGAAAAAATATTTTTCTTGCTAGCCGTTCAGATGTATTCTCCATATTTTGAGATACTATAAATGATGTCCCTATTTATTGTGTACCAAAAGATAAGGTACTTGAAGCCTTTTTCAAAGTCATTTTGTCATATTGTGTACTCGACATATACACCCTTGTAAGTGAGGATAAAATGCACCCTTTACAAACCTCAGGGCCAATGATGGAAAATACTCAATCAGTAAGTTCATCTCTATAACCTATTTTATTGAATGAGTTTGTGTTTTAGCTGGTAAACTCTTTAAACTTACTCCCAAACCTTATTGGGAAATTTCATAAAAACCTTATACAGCATCTGAATAAAATAAATGCCAAATCTAGAGGAGAACAACTGAGAGACTACCTCACCCCAAAGTTTACAGGTCCACGCATGAAGCTGTATTCTGAACTCACTTCTCAGGTCAGCAATAAAGGTGTTCAAAACACCATAATCAATCTTACAAGTGTGGTGCTACATCTGAGTTGTTTATTGAAGGTAATCTTAATTGATATCAGTTTGAATGTTCATTAAAGTTGCCTCAGGATAACCTCTATTTACTGTCCAATATCATAGCAATCAAAGATATCATTGTTGATGAGTATTGTCCTTCCCATTCTTATTAGAATGTCTGCTCATTGTCTTCAATGTGTATAGCAAAAGCAGGTCTAGCGACCAAGATCAATTGAAATACCTTCATACCATGCATGGCAGTGCCATTGACAGTGCCAGTTCATATGGTTGCTTGACTATCATGCACAACACACTTTATTTAGCATTGCTTGTATCCCCACTCATGTTACTTCTTCCTCACGAGTATGGTGTACTAACTGGTAAAGACTCCCTGCTACAGGTAAATTGATCTATCTTTTATTTTGTTTAAGCAACTCTGATTGCTTTTAAAGCTTTGGAGGCATGTTGGAGGGCTTGAACATCCACATATCATTGTTGAGGCAGATTGAGCATTATGGCAAATGTTATTCTCGGCAGCTCAAAGTGGTGACCTGCTAACCGAGCTGTCATTTGCTTTGAGTACCCTGACTGATCAAATTAACAAAGCAGCACCTGCTTGGATTGAAATTGTATCTGTCCCTTCCCCTTCTAAGAAGCATCTCTGCGATGCTTTGCTTGCTACTTTGACTTCTGCATCGACCACTTCAATAAGCGATAAAACCCAACAAGACAATGACACAAGCCAGTTGTTTGGACCCGCTCCATTCCCTGTTGGATTGGATGCCTTACCAGGACCCTCTAATTGCTTGGCAAGCCTGTCAGGTCACATAGGTGTTCCTCATCTAACCATCAGCGACAAGCCTGATGGTTATAAGCAGTCTTCACCTATGAGGCCCAAATTCTTTTGACAACTCGCCCGCTTATCTGAATAGTACCATTGCCTTAGAGAACTTTATGGACGTCACACCTGATGATTTCTATATTGACTCATCTCCTAGTACAGATGCACTTGTCCATGCATCAGAAGATACCACAGGTTCTGAAAACCTCAACCAGTTAACCAATGTACCTTCCTCTCCAAATAACGTCTGTGTATTGGAGGATGCTATGGACATATCGCCTGTTATTTCAAATTGTGACATTGAGAATTTCCCTGAACCAGACTCTATAGACGTGGTGTCTGACGTTTTGAATGTTGAGGATTCCTCTGCAGGTGACCGTGAGGTCAATCATACTAATTCCAATATGGCACCTGCTACTGGGGCATCTCTTTTCAATACAGAAGCACCAGATGGAGAACAGGTGACACCTGTAATTACCAGTATTGGTTCATTAACTTTGGTCAACGCCTCTGAGACAGCAGTTAATGATTACCTGCCTTCTTCCAAACTGGTAGTAACTGTCAGCTCTGCTAAAACTTCTAAAAACAACTGGAAAAAATCAGCGCATATTGTGGCTAAAAATAAGCGATGTAGTATGGCACCCTTGACACCTAGGAAGAGGAAAAGAAACTTTACAAGTAAGGCGCACATTGACTCAGATAGCACAAGCAAGTCTCCCATGTTGGACTCAGATGGCACTAGCGATTCCTCCAACAACTCTGCTGAGGTAACAGTGGTTGCTTCACCTCTTGAAAATGTTGAGACAGATCGGGGTTATATTGACCTGACCCTTGAGTCTATGGTGAGTGACTGTCTATGTATTGATCAACTGGTTGTGGTTCTGGGTTTAGGATGATAAGGATAGCTATATGGTCAAAGATCTGAATTGTTTCGATCTCTCAGAATCATGGATTCTCCATGAAGGAGACACCATACAAATATCTTTGACTGGCAGCAATGGGGTATTTAAATACACACCAAAATTTCACATGTGTATATATTCTATTCCATTATAGTAGCCTTCCATTCACTGCTTTGTAGCTCGACAGGGACCTTGTTTGGTTGCAGAATGTATGCCACATCTATTGCTCATTGGGATCAACCCTTGTCCATGAAGGTGATGACTCAAACCAAGTATTACTCTTCATCTCCACTTGCACTCTCAAAAATATTGGCATCACAATCTTGTATTCTTGTTATTAGGAACCAGCATATTGACCTGGGCTTCAGTGTGCACTCCTTATCAGATATATGCGTCCTGAACAATGTTATTCAGGTGCATGGTACGTTTTCCTTTGTTTTATTATTATTATTATTATTGTTATATTTAATTTAATTTAATTTATTTCTTTTTTTCCTGCAGATTTCACCATATTTGGTACCAAACACTTGAAGCATGCAATCTCTTGGAATCTTCTAAGAATACTGGAATTTTTGTACTCAAGATCATTAAGTGCTTTGGATATTCCTGCTTTCCTAGAAACTTTCCTGCACCTCCCATTCTCAAGCAACTTGGCTGTCTGGAGAAAAGTTCAAGGTCACATGTACTGTAAAATGGAGGATTTTTATCCAATTTCAGATATGCGATGGAATCTTGCATCTACCAGCGGAACCCACCATTACTGGCATATCAATGCCAATGGATTTGCTATATTTGTCTTTGTTGAGACTGGCACAAAGTTGTGGTTCATGGTGTTGCTCAAATCTGGAAATTACAATGACTTTGAGGCCTGGAATCTTTATATTAACAAATTTTACACTAGAAAGCCAAACAATGAAAAGTGGGACATCAAGCTACTTGTTCTGCAGCCAGGTTCCATGCTGTTTGTCTACTGGTTATTTCTTTTCCTTATATTATTTACTGATAATATATTATTACAGCATTATGTGCCCATGTCTACCTCATGCTATAGTTACTCCCATACCAACAATATGCTGTGGGGGTCATTTCTACAACACATCGACTCTTACTGCCTTGATAATCGGCTTATATCACCATTATGTTGCTTCCACCTCAATATCCAACATCGACCATGGCTCTGCCTCATACACAGTGCTAATGTGCCTCCTCACCTATTTTGTACTTATTCTTGTTGACTCTGTGACTGAACACAGTATATATAGTCATCATCACATCTGTTTATACTGTTCACGTATGTGCCAATTATGACTATGGTCATGCTCCAGACACAAACTCATGGAATGATATGCAAATCCTTCTTTGTTTATGCAACTATTTTGAATTGCATAATGCACTTGTGTCTACAAACTATGCTTGGAGCAGCAGCAACCTTCAATCCTTTGAGGTGTCTGTCAAAAACTGGGTCTGCATATGAAGGCTTATATACTGGTTCTTCTCCAATCACGAACTTGAAAGCGAGTCCAATAGCAGTGTCATAACAGGTCTGCCTGCACTTGAATACATATTGTCTTGGTTTCTGGCTACACATACTTGTGTACTTATGCACTACAAAAAGCTCACATGGCTGAATAATTTATGCAGGTCTGATGCAGACACCCCACTGTCAACAACTTGTAAAGATTTGTTGGATGCAGATATGTAGCGGCTTGAAAAATGAGAGTTGCCAAAATATATAACTCTTTTTAGTGTGTACTTACTCACACTTGCAGAATCAACCATCATGATTTCAAGCCTCTTATCCACATCAACTGATATGCTTGATATATTGAAATAGACAATTGGAGGCCATCAAAAACTGAGAAATCTTGATTAGTTGTCTCGCACATGAATCACACCTTGTGCTTGTATAGCACCAAAAATCATCAACATTCTCATGAATAGATGGTCTTCCTGGCATCAGTATGATCATTACTGATTTTGATTTAACTCTCTGACAGGCCGTGGCATGGTAAGCTGGACAGATCATAAATAAATCAAGCACATCTGATGTGTTGACAGACAGTTTGTTAATCAATGAGTGTACAGATGTGTATTCACCAAATGGGAACTCTGTATGATTCCTCTGAGACAGCTTAGTCCGAAGCCATTTCCTGGTCTCCTCGAAGGCCTCATGATCTCCCAGCGCAATACTATAGAAATCTTTCACTAGATGTTTGTTTAGATGTGGGCTCAATATACTAAGCTTTTGAGACTATTCTAGAGGGTCTTCTTGCCATAAGTTGTATATAATAGACAATACAGAATTGTATGCGCAACTGTTCAGCTTCCATGAACAGGCAAAGGGGGGACTATCTGCGTGACTCAACCATCGGCATTTGCTTGGACCATGCTCAATATCTTCCTGTATCTTCCGTTTTCCTGTGCTACATAAATCCTTATATACCTTGACCCCTCTGGCAGGAATGAAAGTGTTTTTGGGCAATGGTCTTTCTTGCAGTGGCCTCTCTCTTGATATCATATGCCAATTTATGTCTATGTACTCTGAATCATTAAATTGATTGTTTTTACTCCACCTCAGAGATGGATGCAAATGAAGAGGAAAGTAGGTGTTGCTTTTGCATTGTCTAAATGATGCTATCAAATTGGACCATCTTGGAGTGTTATGGAAATCCTTTGACAGCTTCCCTATATACCTCAGCCTTGTTATCTCATCCAGCAACTCCAAATTCCAGAACTCCTAGCATAGTGCACCAGTTGCTTTTCCTTGAATAACGGTTCTGTCAAATCTGCATATTATAATAATACTGGCTGCAGTAGTGCTTTGAGACAGTGCTGGATAGTAAGCCTGATGGAATTGACATTTGAACAAGTCAATAGGATTGAAAGGCCTAGTCTTCCCTTGGCTAGCATAATCAGTTATAGCATAGTTGACAAGTATTTTGACTTGTGATCGCAAAATTGTAATCTTTTGGTCATTAGGTAGACTGCATTGAGTCAAAACTGTGCTTCTAGTTATTGGTACTACATCTTCAGAAAGACCTTCTATCTGTATGTGATGCGACTGCATTGAGTCAAAACTGTGCTTCTAGTTATTGGTACTACATCTTCAGAAAGACCTTCTATCTGTATGTGATGCAGTGGATTCTTCAGTTTTACAAACAGCGTGTCTATCATACATTGACCAACAGAACTTGTACACAACTTCCATCCATATATTTAACCTTCTTGACCATTTGTGATACAGAGCTCTATGGCAATGTTAGTCTTGATGATGATAGGTAAGCCAATGCATAGCAACAGTTTGCCTGCAACTTGACCAGATGTGGATGAAGGAGGCTGCTCCCATAAAATATTCTGAATAGAGGAGTGTAGAGGAACTCTGTTTCTACCTGATGCTCCTCGACCTTTACCTTTGCATGTGCTTTTGTCACCCTTGTCAAGTACAGTATCTTTGTTAAAGAAATCTGTCAGCTCAAGCCCACTCTTCAGGGCAAATCTACTACTTCCAACCACATTGACAACATCTTTATCTATGTTGTGTGCTGTTATGATAGACACATTATGGAAGTCATCATTGAGAAGCAAGGAGTCTGAAAGATTGAAGACTCGCTAAGACTCCAGGAACTGGATATTGTCTTTGGTGCATGCTCAATACCTCATGTTAGCAAGGGCCGTTCTAAAGGATTTGTTGTCTGGACTTTGCATTGTCTGTCTCATATTCTGTCTCAATATGACTACTGCAGTAACCTGGTGCCAAACTGCTTTACCCAATGCAGCCTTTTGTTTGTTCAAATTGATAGATTGCATATCCACACTGCGACTGTACAGCACTGCATTCTCATGGCCAGTTACTGGTGGCAGCTGGGCAAAATCGCCAGCAAACACCATGTTCATACTGCCAAAAAGGAGGTGCAACAGACCTATAATCTGAGTAAGGCACGCTAATATCTTGTACATATACCTGCAAGACAACATGGATACTTTGTTGAAAAATACATATTGCACCCTGATAAGGCATGACTTTACTTGAGCCAGTTGTGCTGGAGAGTCATGTACCATATCATTAATTCCAAACAGATAATGGTAAGTCGATCCACCTAACAGTGATGCTGCAGTGCCGGTAGGAGCAACCACTGCAAACCTATAAGATTCTCCATGGGCTGCAAAGTATTGAGACAGCGCCTTAAGCACCTGCATTTTCCTGGTGCCCCCCATACCTCCCATATACATTCTCAACTGTTTGGAGTTAGAAGTGGCAGTGTGGTTAGCCACTATTCTAAATGCTCTGGTTTGTTCCTCATTGAGATTGAAACTGGTAGTAATTTCAGATATGGTGGGTTCCCATTTGATATTTAAATGTTTTTTCTCTAGGAAACTACACTCACATACTTCCACAATGCCCGGCTTGTTTTGTTTATCTGATCTTCCAACGTGCTGTTCATAAACAGACAACATGTCTTTTTGCCTATCTTTTAGTATAGACACATGAGTTTCACTGACCTTATATCTCCAGTAAGTACCGGGCATGTCTGACACCAAAGGTAAATGCTTTGTTGTATCAGAGGAGGTTTGGCCCATTACAGGCTTATCCCAATTCAGGTTTGTCATGGTGGAAGTCATAATAGCCATGTCTCTCTGACATTTTAATTCAGTTTTGCCAAGCTCATTACTACAGTCAAGGTCTATCCCATAGTCCTCAGGTTGTCTATTATCTTTGTCATCCATATAATCCTTGCCAGACCGGAAATGAGAGCCTATACAACAGTAAGAAACACCTCAGTGTCTGTCGTGATGAGAGTAACAACTATAGTATTATCATATCTATATGACAGTAAGAAACTATATAGGACACCTCAGTGTCTGTCGTGATGAGAGTAACAACTATAGTATTATCATATCTATATGACAGTAAGAAACTATATAGGCGTTATTAAACAAATCTATAATAGAATAATGAATGATGCTTACTACCTCAGTGTCTGTTGTGATGAGAGTAACAACTGAGATGGTAATTGCCACGTCGACGCATCATATTCATGAACCACATAATTACAAAGTCAAACTGAAATAATCCATACAGACTCGGTTTAACACAACCCCATCAATGGTGAAGTGAAAAATGTGAAATGAAGAAAAATTATGGCAAAGGAACGATACCAAAAAGTTTTATGAACTTGTAGTGTAAATCTTTCCCAAGTAGTTTTGTCAGTATGTCCGCAACCATGTCGGTCGTGGGTATCCATGACATTTGGAAAGAATCAGTCTGAAGGTGTTCTCGAATAAAGTGGTATCGAATATCTATATGTTTTGATTGAGAATTTGTTGAGTCCACATTGGCAATATCGAGAGCGCTCTTGTTGTCACAGTAAATAGGGAAAGGATGGGGAATTGGGAGACTGAGGGATGTAATAAAATAACGGATTGACAATGCTTCTTGCATAGCGTGTGACAAAGACACGTACTCAGCTTCTGTAGAAGATAAAGCGACCATGCATTGACAAACTGAAGACCACAAAACCAAACTGGAATAAACAAAAAATGCATAACCAGATAGGCTGCACCTCGTCATCGAGTCAGAAGCCCAGTCCACATCAACTGCTCCAAAATTGGCAGGTAGTATAAGCCGAGCGGGAGGATTAGAGGTAGGATAGGAAAAATTGTATTTGAGAGCATAATTTTGTGTGCCCAAAAGATAACGTAGAACACATTTTGCGACCAGTAGATGCTTTTTAGAGGGATTGGAATTATATTGGCCAAGAGACATTGCTGTGAACGCAATATCAGGGTGAGTGCGAAGGCTGAGATAGAGAATCGAGCCAACAAGACGTTGGAAATGAATTTTAATGCTGTCATCTGCAATATCCAGAAGGGAGTTGAGAGGGGATTCAGGTAAATCATCAATTTTCCTGGCAAGAGGAAGTGAGAGCAGAGTAGCGTCAAGAAGACAGTATGTCGTTAGAAGGTCAAGAACGTAACCTTGCTGTGAGAGCCACAGTTTCCATTGAGATCTGTCTCGATCAATGCGTATTCCAAGATACAGAGATGTTGGTCCAGAGTCTTTAATCTTGAAATGTTTACGCATTTGAGCAATGATCCAGTCATATAATGGTTTTGAGTTAGTGGCGTTTAAACCATCATCAACATGAACACATATAATGATAAATAATTCTTGCTCATTATCCAATGCTGGTATTGATGGATCCGGTGGAACAGTAAAGCGCCCAAAGAAAACCACATGATCCACCTCACAGCATGTAAGACCATAGGACTCAAGTTCTTCTTTGATGACTTGATACCATTTGTGCGAGGCCTGTTTCAAACCATATAATGCACAAAGAACGTGATTAACTTTCTTGGAATCTTTATTGAGAAAACCAGGTATCTGTTTACAGTAAATTTTGTGTGATAAGGGAGCGTTAAGAAATGCTGTTTTGACGTTGAAAGTAAAGAGTTTGAGGTCGTGCAGTGCGGCATACACCAGGGTGATTTGAATGCTAGTCATCTTAGCAACTAGAGCATAAGTCATACCATAGTCTTCTGGTTGTTGGCTAAAACCTTGAGCAACAAGGCGAGCTTTCTTCATACCCCTTATGATAGAACCATCAGGATTGAATTTGTGCACATAAACCCACCAAACACTGATTGCCTTATGACCAAATGGAAGATCTGCGGGAATAAAAATATTTTGTTGCTGAAGACTGTCAACTTCACGGTGCATTGCTGCCAGCCAAATGTCGGAATCACTCCAATGGGTTGCCTCATAGAAAGTCTCAGGCGCTTTGCTTAAGTTCCATTCCTTTTGATGGCAAAAAGGTAGAGTGTCTGGTTTGAAAGACGAGTATGCAATGGAATCGTTGATAGCTAGACTCTCAAGTGTGATCATGTCATCAAGACAATCTGTATTGAAATTTGATGATGAGAGAATTGCGTCAATATCCATGATTGCTGAAAATCCTTGATGAGGTTGAAGCCAAGCCTGACAATCGGATCGAAGTTGCACAAGACATTCATTCCGTTTGTGTATGTCCTCAAAAAAATTACAGCCAGCTTCAGTCATCTTGATAGTGTGACGTGGCCAATTAACAGTGACTGGAGATGAGTATTGAGTCGTAATGGTGGCTGGAGAAGAAGATTGAGACGTAGTTTTATTAGAAATGTGTGGTGGTGACAGTGAAGAAGGGGAAGCTGAAGGTTCATCAGGAATAGGTGGCGATGACAATGGAGAATCAGGAGAAGATGATTGATGAGCCATAGGAGGGGAAGATGTAACCGTAGAAATGCATAAATGCCCATGTGTGGACTCATTGAAAATGACATTGCGGGAAAAGGAATAACAACCATTAAGATCATGAACATGCCATCCCACCCAATTCTCTTCATAACTGACAAATATTGCCTCAAAACGTCTTGTATTGCCCTTGGAGCATGTTTCAGATGGGTACAAAATGAAACATTGACAACCCCACACTCAAAGATGCAAGAGGTCAGGCTTTATTCCATGAACAATTTTGTAAGGTGTAGTGAGAGCAGGGAGGATAGTACTTGGAAGACGATTTCAAAGGTATTGTGCCGTCAATATGGCATCACCAAGGAAAGACATTGGAAGGCCAGATTTGGCCATCAATGTTTGAGCGGTATCCTCAAGAGTCTAAATGTAACGTTTGGCTTTACCATTCTGTTGGTGTGCGTAGGCCACTGTGGTCTGGAGTACAATACCAGCAGAGTCAAGATGTTCACGAAGATCACCTGCCACAAATTCCTTTGCACCATTGCAGTGGACAACTTTGACCTTGTTCCCAGACTTTAATTCTAGTCGAGCTTGGACAATCTTGACATGTTTTGTGGCTTGAGATCAAGCCAAAAGAAGAGCCGTGTCACCAAAATTTGAAAAATCATCCAGAATGGAGTGAAAATAGTTTGAGTGACTGTTTGCAAAGCATGTAGGACAAGGACCACAAGAGTCCATGTGGAGTTGATCACAAACATTGTCAGCCCGACATCGGTTATGATCGAATGGACAGGCTGGCTGTTTACCTATGATGCATGGGATGCACTGATCATCATTGAAAAAGCCGACGTAGTCAACCCCAGAGGCAAAATTCTTGGTAAGAACAGCACGAGTTGTGTCACGCAATGGATGACCCATATGATGATGCCATAGATCCGGCGTAGCTGGTAATCCAGGGAAGGATGTGGGTGTATCAGCAAGCGCAGGAAAAGAAAAGGAAGAGCTGGTGTGGGAGCCAATCAAATTAACTAAATCCGGAGTGATAAAATCACAGAACAAAAATGAGAGACGATTGTAAGTGGATGCCAGTAAAACCTTGTCCCGGAGAGTCGGAGAGGAAGAAGGAAAGAAAATGGAGGTCGCATCCCATGTAAAATGAACATTCATGCCATGTTCAACCATTGACCCAACCGACAAAAGATTAATCAGAACGTCTGGCGCATGGAGGCAATCGGAAAGAATAAGTGTGACAACCTTGCCATCAATGTGAGTCCTGAAACAACATTCTCCATGTGCAAGAGTCTTGAGTGTGCCACAATTCGCTGTGCCAACTGGGACCGCCAGTCCTGGGTCATATGTCCAGAAATATTTTTGGTCCCAAATGATGTGGAGGGTGCAACCTGAGTTGAGAATGGAATTGAAATGAAGGGATATTGAGGCAAGAACTAGGGAATCAGAAGAACTCATAGAAGAGAGAAAGGGGGATGAATCGGAAGGACTATCAGGTAAATCATAAAGGTAAAAGCAGTGTCATTCATATTGTCAGAGACAGTCATAGGTAATACAGTAGTATCAAGAGCGTTGATGATGCCAACTGTGGTTGGGTGGCTGGACGTATACGCAGTACAACGCCGTCTCCAGCACCTGGCATACAGGTTTGTGAGGAGTCCTGGCAGGGTCCCGGTGTGCTCAAGCAGAGGTGATAGGGTGATGCGCTAGATAATAGCGCCTTGGGTGCTACCTAGCAAGTGGTAAGTGTCGTAGTTTAGGAGAAGTTATAGAGAATAAAATGAATAGTGCAGCGTAGCATGCCTGTAGGTGGCACTGTAAACAACAAAGACGGGATAGATGAAGCTAGCGCCGAACTTGGTGACAAAGTCAGGCAATGCTAGCGCGATTTGAACGCTAAGTGTAACTGGGTGCTCAAGAGGTTACGATTCGTTGATATATACATGGCAAGTAGCTAGTTTTTATACTATGCACTACAGTATTTCCAAAACAAGTCTATTGACGGCGCTACCAATTAGTGCCTCTCTTTGTGGCTGTAGCTAACGGCCACCTGTCAACGGCGACCTGCAGCACATGGGTGATGGCGACCAATGGCGACTCTAAAACTACTTAGAAATGGTACGAGTTTGCTCACTTTTTGATGTAATTTAATTGGCCATGCCATCCCAGGGTATGGTCGGGGAATCCTCAACAGACGCCGTGAGCGCTAATTCCAGCGCTAAACATTGTACCATCTTTTGATAGATTTAAATGTCGGGTCTGCGTGTATCCTGTCTCGTCGTCATTGATTCCTTTAGACTTCTGATTGAAGTGCCTCGGTGATTGACAGCGCCACTTGCTAACTCCTTTCGGTATTGATCAGGGTTTGGTCAGAGTCACCTCCTGCCATTGTGCTAGCGCTATGAGTTCTGAGCCTTCTTGGTCTTCAAAGTAACTGAGTGGAGTGCGCTGAGGGGCTGATACTGTTGTGCTAGCGCTATGAGTTCTGAGCCTTCTTGGTCTTCAAAGTAACTGAGTGGAGTGCGCTGAGGGGCTGATACTGGTGATTGTGATGAATGGATAAGTCTTGCCATAGAGCGCCCGCGCTAGGGCTGCTCTGTACCCAAGGCTGGTTGCTAGAGTCTCTAGTGTGTCAAGTGTTGGTCGGCCTATAATGTCCCTTGATGTGCTCAGTCCGAGTAGAAGCCTATCATCTCCCCCCAACTGAAAAATTGACTGTCCTCAGTCAAACGCTGTCATTAGTTTGACTGCACTACGGTCCGTGAAATGCCACCAGCACCATATAAAATTGTTTCTCCTCATATTTTTTGTCCCATCTCCTTCAGCATGTCCAGTTTTAATGCTTCCGCCCTCCGTAATTTCCTGGCTAAGGCCTCCTATTTCTTCGACCGTGCTAAGAATGTTGGTTCTGTCGATGCACCACAGACCGTCCCTGGCATTATGCAGCTTTATCAGAGGTGGCTAGTGGTACGTGGTTCTGACAGTTCCTAGAAGCGGGGTGACGAGGTTTGCGAGTGGTGTGTGGCCCGGTACCGTGAGTACAAAGGTGCCGATTGGTTGCACCCTTTTATGGACCTTTTCGTAAGTTTCTAAGTTTGATTTTTGGCTTTGTGGCGCTAAGGTTCAGCACCCATACTAGGCTCCCTCCTTATCCAACGAGATTGACGTGTTGTTGGCTAGTACCAAGGTCAGCAAAGTAAGTCCCTCCTTTTCTTCCCCCTTTTTCCACTGTTAATCCTTGAGTAGTCAGTTGCCACATCTCCCACCGTCGCCAGTCTTCCTACTGCCCCATCGGCCTCTACTGTCCCTTCTATTCCTACCGCCCCTCCTTCTTCGACTTCTGTTTCGCCTCCTTCCATTCTTGGCAGCCCTTTTTGTGGTGCTGCTTCTTTCACTTGCCCTGCCCCAAGCACTGCTTCTCCCGTTTGCACTGCCCCTCCCCATTTGGCCATCAAATGTATCGCCGTTTCTTGTAGCGAGCCATGACCTGGCCCGACGCGCCCAACTTCCCATGGTCCTCCGCGTAATTTCGCCATTGTTATTGAACAAGCGCCCCCTGCTTGTGCTAGTTCTCCCAAACGTACCGTGCATTCCTCCCCTATCTTCCTTACTCCATTTTTCTGACTTCTCCCCTTCCAGATCAATCTCCCTGCTTGTGTTGCCCCTTTGTATGTTGTAAGTGCTTTGTTTGTTGTTGCTAGACTTTAGCGTCTAAAGTTCAATGTCGATAGGCGCCTAACCAGACCATGTTCACTGACATGGAGCTTCATGACCTGTTGCGCCTTTGCTGTGATACTACCGTTATTGATACTGGCATCCCGGCTGGTGTCCAAGTACTGGGCGCCAAGAAGAAGGTTACCGTTGTGCCCTTGGAACGTCGCGCATTTGGGGCAAAGATTGGCATGGTAAGTACTGGTTTGCCCATTGGTAGATTGATGCCGTTGCTGACTTCTTTCTTAGTATGACAAGTGTTGGTCTGAGAACGATCCTGAGGGCTGCTGGTTCCCTACCGCCTCTCTGCCTTGCTATCGGTGCAATGCGTTGAAACGAGGCTGTGCCTTCAACGGGATTCGTACTCATGAGCATGGTAGGGATGCCATCATGCAAAGGAACTATGAGCGCGCAGTGTTGGTTCATAACGCCCGGGATTTTGTGCTGCAGCAACGTGATCTGGCGGCTACTCACCAGCCCACTGTGATCAGCGCAGCCAGCCTGGCGCTGCCGACTACCCAGGATGGTACCACCATGGCGGCACCTTTTGCTCATTCTCCTCATCGTCCCGTTCCTTCGAAACGTAAGCCTGTTGCTGCGTCTCCTGGCAAGAGTCCTGGTAAGCACCGCAAGCTAGTGCCTGCTATGCCTGTGGTTTTGTCTTTGACTGAGTCGTCTACGGATGAGGGGGAGGGCACTGAGAGGGATGCCGAGGGAGAGGATGATGATGAAGCTGAGCCCGTCATTGATGCCGATGCGCTGTTGGTGGTACGCGCTCTCCTGCTTTGCCTTACTCCCCCTATTGCCGCTAACCCTTGTCAGAGTGGCCCCAGTGGTAACCAGTACGCGTTCTCCTAACCTCTTTTTCTTGCATGCTAACTTCTTGACTGGTAGGTCCCCCACTCCTGTTCCCACCGTAGTGGCTATTCCTGCTGCCGAAGATGTCGTTATGTCTGTCGCTGGTGCTACCCCTGCCCCCGAGCCGGTTGTGGCTAGCGACACTCCTGTTGCTCTTCCTATTACTCCGTCCCTTACTCCTCCCCACAGCTTCTCCTCTTTTCCTAGTAGTCGCGAGACTTCTACAGCGCCAGAGTCTGAAGGAACTTTGATACTGCAGGATGAGCGTCGTCGCTGCTGGAGGTACCTGCCTACCTACGGTATCCACCTATCTTCCGCCAGACCTATGTCTCCTGGCGACGAGCGTCATGAATAGACACCTCGTGCGCCTGTAACTGTTCAGGTACGCCCCTTCCTTATTAGCTTCTTTCCTCCACTTTTCTGATTTCTTGGTAAGTTTGATCCCTTTTGGATGCCCCCTCCCATCATGCGAGTTTCTGGCGACGCCTTCCCTTGGCTTGGGGACGAGTTCTCCTATCCCATTACTCCCCTCCGTCCCTCTGCCGACCTTCGCCAGCAACTTTGCCATATCGAGGATGCGACCAAAGTTGCTGGTCATGAACTTGCCAACCTGCGTCCTCGTGTTTCCACCTTAGCGCGCTGCGAGCAACTCCTGCTCGAGCTCCATGACAATATTACTGATGCGCTTGAGTGGCAAGCGAGTAACGCGATTCAGGACGGGGACTTGCTTCCTTTGGGCGATCCCACCCTTCCCGAGTATGATCCGTAGTTGCCAGCCCGTAGTGCTTCGAACTTTGTTGGACTTTGTTAGTTTTGATACGTACTATGTTGCTTGTGATACTAAAATTAAATGCTCCCCCTTGTTCCAAAATCGTCAGTTTGTAAGTAATCAAAAGAAAAATAAGTAAAAAGGGGAAAATGCTCAGTAGATCATCATAGCGCAAAAACCCCTTTGCTAGCGTGGCCCAATAGCCATTATCGCACCAGCCTAGAAAGAAAAGGGTATTGTCTGTAAATAATAAGTGGATCCATGCAAGAAGTTTAGTCTATAAAGTAATAGAGTGCCTAGAAAGAAAAGGGTATTGTCTGTAAATAATAAGTGGATCCATGCAAGAAGTTTAGTCTATAAAGTAATAGAGTGCCAGTGATTGCTTTGTGGCTATTTGGTGATGGTGATCACAAGTGCTAGGTCTAGAATGTCGATTTCCTTTTTGCGCGGTCCAACAATGAGTCAAGCGCCTTTCATTGGCTAGTATCTTTGCCAGGGTCCTCGTTCCTTGTGAAATGTCCTCTCACGCTGTCGCTCATTGAAACGCTAGCCGCATCCTATAAATTGCATATGCATCACCTGGATCTCATCAGTCTTCGTGATGGCCAGCCCGACCGGCCTGGTGTGGACTCCCAACTGTGATCGAGCCCATGTAATAATGGATCCCCCTACTTTCCTGGAGCGTGTTACCTCTTTTCTTCACCACTACCCTGCTGGCAGTGTGTAACCTGGGGTTACACACAGTGCTAAATCAGACCGCAATATCGGATTTGACTAGTACTTAGTGCGAAAACAAGATGTTATCTTATGTAATACTCTACTAATTGATTACAGCGTCGTTGACGCTGATGGTAATACGGATGACTCCGTTACATACCCCCCAATGAGACCGAATACTCGGTCTTGAACAGCGTCGTTGACGCTGATGGTAATACGGATGACTCCGTTACATACCCCCCAATGAGACCGAATACTCGGTCTTGACAGAGGGAGGTAGAGATAGATGAAAGATGCACGATAGTGCACAACGATAAAGGATGCACGGTAGTGCAACAACGGATGAATGCACGCGTGTTGCGTGGCTGGAAGGCGTTAGCACTCATGCGCAATGAAGAGATGTCGGCCGGACACAAGAGATAGCAGTCCTTATCAGACACAGGCGCAGGTAACGCCAGCAGTAGAAAGCCAATGGTGTATATAATAAAATTATAAAAACAAAAGAATGACCCCTCCTCTGGGTCCGCTGTATCTACACGCGACTCTAAAGTGCGTATCAGCTGAAATGGCTCGAGTTAAATACTCAGAGGTACATACAAAATTTTGTATACAAGGGTCTAGGACCCGGATGACGATGCTCCCGCGACAGCGCCCGTCTCAGTCACCATTGCCTCCTCCTCCAGTGCGACGTTAATCGCGGGAGGGGGAGGTGCCGATTCCGTCCTCGGTGGGTTATAGGCCCCTCAGCTGCAGGCGTGTCTACCACCATAGGCTCTGTTAGTGCGACGTTAATCGCTGAAGCGGTGGTGGTAAGCGTACCCTGCTCTGCCGTGCGTGACAGGAGATTGACCTGGCCTGGGTCCATGTCTGCTGCGGGCAGGTCATGCGCTGCCGAGCGTTTTAGGAGGTTGACCCAATTCGGGTCCATGCCAATCAAGTAGTAGAGGCCGTTGGCCTCAGGATTTTCCGGGAGCTTGCTCTCCTTGTGGTGCTTGAACATCAGACGATAGTGATCGTCTTCAGTCATCTCCCGCCATCCATCCCATTGCGGGATTGCGGTGGGGGTACCATACTTGGAGAGGCGCTCCATGCGCTCGTCATCGACCTGCTTAAAGATGTCCATAGACATCGTGGGGGCGTGGAACTGCTGTTCCAGGAAGACTACGCCGTACGTGTACGCGTGGTCCACCCATTCCAGCGGAATCCGGTTGTGTAAAAGGACGCGTAACGCGTTGTCGTCGGAGAAGTTCCGTGCATGGTCGTCGGGCACGTGAACTTGATGAATTTCGAGCTGCGGCCCACGTTGGGGCTCAAATGGCTGCTCGGGGAACATGGCGTCATACGAGGCAATCGCCTCTCGATAAAGCCCTGGACGGGCCACGACGAGGGTCATGCGCCGTACGATCACCGGCTTGGCTGCGCTGTTAGCGCACAATGCTCGACATAAGGCGAACCCAAAGAGGGTCCGCCAGTGCATACGGTAGGCATGATCCACGGCGATACCTTGATAGGTATTCTCCAGCCCAGGTCGGCCAAAGACCAGCGCGTACTGCACCAATTGGTCAAGGTCGAACGGTGTGGCTGGATCCTGAGCGCGCATTACGCGCAACGCCGTGGTGCCATCGTCTTTCGTGCGCAAAAAGCGCCCCAGAATGTGTCGTCGCTCGACAAGAGCGAGGTCGTCAGGGCCCTGCATCGGGTTGACGAGTTCCTGATACTGAGGCTCCTTCATCAGGAGCTGCATGGTTCGATCATGCAGAGCCTCTACTGTTCGCTGCGCGAACATCTGGAGCTCTGTGATCAACATATAGGCGACGATTCTGTCGCGACGCGGGACGTGTACATTGGCGTAGTACTTGTAGAGCCGGTCCAGCTCTAGAGGAGTGCGGGGAAGACCGCGTGGGGCGTGCTTGTACACAATCGTGCCCGGGATATGGGCAGGCTGGCCAGAGGAGTGTTCATATGCCGCCGCTCTATTGGCGTCAGCTCCCATCAACACCGTATTCATGGCATACGAATACTATTTGCGGCCACCAGTACCAGCATCGCACATAGTCCAGCGTTTTCTGAGTTCCGAAGTGGCCCACTACTTTATGGGCCTGGTCCAGGATAGTCGTAATCAACGACCTCTCCCGGGGAATGCAGATGACTTTGGACCCCGTGGGTCTGGTAAGGTAGACAAGCTGCTGCTCCGTCCTGAAGTGCGGATGCGCTTGGATATTGTTCAGAATCTCTACGAAGAGATTATCATCCTTGTATCCTTGCTGGATACGTGTGCGGAATTGCGCATTGCCTAAGTCGGCCGGTGCAGGCGTATGGTCCTGTGACTCCAGCGCTTGCTGGAGCGTCATATCAGTACCTCTCATAGGCGCCTCTTGCCTCGTCTCTTCCCTTGGCTGAGGGGCCTCATGGTCCACTAGCACCTGAGCTTCGATATCGCGAGTCTCTTGCTGCTCCTGCAGTCGCTTACTGCGACGTGTTTCCTGCGCTCGCATGGCGTGTAACTCGACCCTATGTTCCCTGATTTCATGGAATCGATGCAGAGGCAAATCCTCGCCCTCTGGGTCAATACGTTTGTCCGCCTGGACATAGTCATGCGCGTCATGGACGTCATCTCGAGTATCACTCTCGAAATATCGAGATAGGCAATCCGCCACTTTGTTCAATTCACCTTTTACATAGGTGATGTCGAACTGGTACCGCGACATGTAGTTGATCCAGCGACGTTGTCGCGGAGACAGGTGCACCTGAGTCTTAAAGAACTCTAGTGCTTTGTGATCCGTGATAATATGGATCTTATATCCCATCAGTTTATCCTCCCACTTTAGGAGGGCTTCCAGTATTGCGAGTGTTTCTAACTCGTGCACAGCATAATTCTGCTGAGCAGCAGTGAATTTACGGGACATAAATCCCGCTGGTCGGCAAGTCTGCCATGTTTTACCCTGGCCAAACATGGCCCCAACCCCAGTCTTCGACACATCGCAAATGAGCCAGATGGGCTCGTCGATGCGTGGGTCAATTGGCCAGATGACCGGCGTTTTCGCGCATATGCGCTTAATCATCTCAAAACACCGCTGATGCAGCGGTCTCCAATGAAACGGTGACCCATTCTGGGTCATGGCCATAAGTGGCCCAGTGTATGCAGTGACGTCTGGCAAGAAATTGCCAATATAGTTCACCAGTCCAACAAATCGTTGGATATCATTATATGTGTGTGGAGTACGCCACTCTCGGATTTGGTCGAGCTTATCCGTATCAGGATGAATGCCCTTCTCATCAATGACGTGACCGAGACAATCTATACTCGTTGCGTACAACTCGCACTTCTTCCATTTGAGATAGAGGCTGGCCTTCCGTAGTCGTTCAAATACGACTCGTAGGTGCTGCTCATGCTCCTCAATGGAGTCAGAAAATATGAATATATCGTCTAAATAGACGTGCATAAACTTCCCGATTACATCTCGGAAGATTGAGGTCATTAACCTCTGAAATGTTGCCGGTGCATTACAATCACCAATCTGCATGATGTTACTCACGAATGTTCCCATCAGGGACGAGAACAGTGTCTTCGGTATATCCTCCTCGCGGATGCGAACCTGTTCATATGCGTCTGTGAGGTCGATTTTCGACCGATACTTCGCTGTCGCGACATCTTCTCGTATCACTTCCTGATCTGGAAGTATGCGTCTGTGAGGTCGATTTTCGACCGATACTTCGCTGTCGCGACATCTTCTCGTATCACTTCCTGATCTGGAAGAGGTGTTACATCCTTGACGGTATTATCATTGCGCTGTCGCGCATCCAATGCCGTCCGCAACGTTCCATCCTTCTTGGGAATACAAAGCAATGGTGCAGCTTGCACCGCTGGTCGTGGTTCCCACCACTTCGTGTTTATGTATCTATTCGTCTTTTCACGAAGTTGATCCTGAAGTGCTCGCGGGCAGCGAGGCAAATGATACTTGTACTGCTTGTTATCGTCAATGAGGTTGATCTCATGATTAACCTCCCGCCACGGAGGAAGCTCCTCCTTTGTTCCATTGACAATATCAGCGAACTCCCGTTGCCATTGCTGGCGCAATCGAGGAATATCCTCCTCTGTAAGGCTCAACGCCTTGCCTTTTCCTTTGGCTACGCGTGCTATACGCGGCTGAACCTTTGGTTCAAATCGCTCCTGTAAGGCACGTACGTGCTCCTCTGTGAGGTCTCCCGGATTCAACCTTACAACCGGTTGTTTCCTCGTCGTACTCGCCGACGACTGCACACTCCTCGCCTTCAGCGAGAATCCGTCAAATACGATATCCAATGTTTCGGATATCTCGTCCTCTTGTGCGTGATGGTACACTTCTCCCGTCTGGGTCGCTTGCCCACTTCCCATAGCCTGCGTCACCATTGACGCTACCAACTCGTTCCACTCCCGTGGCATTTGTGGGTCATACGCCCATTGCACTCCTGGCCGAGGCACTGGTCGATCCATTAGCGACCTAGTGCTACCCACAGTTCCCATCATACTGAATCCCTCGTCCTTGACGAGATCCTCCACCTTTACTCAAGAGCTAGTCGGCTGGCATTCCAGCGACTCCACCACGCGTTTACTACGCTCATTCTTGCACTGCACAGCCTGTTTAGGCTTTCCATTGGTACACCCAGTCACATCCGGGTGCTTCCCCTTCTTCAGAGTTCCTTGAAACTCTTCCTCAGTCATCAGTATAGCCGGCGAATCAGCCGGCAGGCTTTTCGGTGGGGCCTGTTCGTCCTCCACCTCCTGAACAGTCGCTCTCCTGCGACCATCTAGTCAGTTGCGCTCATCACGCCGCTTCTCAGTTGCGCGATAGCGCCTCAAACGACCATCTGTATCGTTCAACACCACTTTCTCCGCCTTCAGCGGCGTACCATTCACAACGACCATGTCGTTCACGAAATCCAGCGACACCTTGTTCTTACGCATGAACGGCGTACCGATAATCATGTCATAGCGATCAAAATTCGCTATATCCACGTATTCCTTTGTCGACGTTCCTGACGTCTTTATTTTCACCTCCGCGCCAAACTGCACCATAGCGCGACTCCCCACAGTCCCCAGCTGGAGCATCAAGGGCTCCTCCAGTTCATGAACGCGAATCGCGTTGACGTGAGCAAACTGGGGCGTAATGCCCGTAGTGGTACTCCTGGAGTCCCACAACGTCCATGCCGGATGTCCGTTGACATCAACATACGTGACCAGGCACTCCTTCCCTTCGGGAGTATAGTGTGGCCGCTGCAACTTATTAGTTGCCTTCTGCAGGGTTACGCGTCTCATTCGGACGCGCTGATCTCCACGGCACTCCGTCAGTGCAAACAGGTGTTCCTCCTCGTCATCACGAGCATAGTAGTTGCTGTCGTACACATCCACTGCGACGTATTCATCGCCATCAATCTGGACGCTCTCAGCGTCATCCACTTCCGACCCGTCAGCCTCTGCTTGCAGCTCCTCCTCGGTTTCCTCGACGATTTCATCGTCCTCGTCGTCACTGACGACATCGCTCGGTGCCGCAGCCGTATGGGCCGCTCGGATGTGTGCCTTAGGAGGGGCGGGACACTCCTTAGCAAAGTGCCCGCTCCTGCCACAATTGTAGCACGCTGAGGGGTCCCCGGCAGGCCTTCTCTGGCCCACTCCTGGGACTCCAGCAGTTTTACCCGCCATACGCGCTGCAGGCGCCACTACTCCTCTTGGTGCTACTTGATTCTGACCCGAAACGGGTCGACTGTCCTTCGCTGGCAATTGTCCAGCAGGTTTCGATCGAGGCCGTTGGCCTCCAGGAATTGTCTTGCGAACCACAAATCGCGGATTGCGATTGTTCTCCATCTCCGTCCGCTTGGCTAGGAAGGTTCCCACCTTCACTGCCTGACGGTTCACTGGTCCTCGGCGTGAACTACGCTGCTCATAATGGTTTGCAGTCCGTGTCGACTGCTCATAACGGATGGCATACGCCAAAAATTCAGTCACAGTGTTGACCTCCGGAGACAAGTTATCGTCGCGTATCAACGCTCTCCTCATGTCTGCGGGTATTCCGTCCAGGAATGTCTCGCGGATAGTGTATTCGTCTGGATAGATGGCCATATTCTGTGCATGACCCACAAGGTCATCATAAAAGGTCTGGACGCCAGTCTTAGCGTTATACACTGCCTTTCTAAAGGCATCGCGAGCTTCCTGCATCGTAGCAGCGTTAACAAACTGATTATACAGTCCTATCAGGACCTCTTTAAATGTCCAGTGCGATTTGTCGCGATTAATGTGGAGAACATGGTGACGGAACCAATTCCGAGCCTCTCCTTCCATAAATTCGTGTAGCACGAATATCCTTTCCTGGTCCATGTTGTCTCCACCATAGCAGCAGGCTGCGAGGTGGTAGCACACGTCCATGGCCCAGTCCTCCAGTTGCGAGAACCTATGTCCTCCAGCGTACGCACGTATGTGCTTACCATCGGATTTACGGGGGCTTACCCCAGCAGGGAACTTAAATCTGACTCCAAGGGAGTCATCCACCAGACGAGTGAGGCGGTCATGCATATGATCCATATGGATCCTGACCGCTTCATTCATTCCCGGCGTAGTTTCACGCAAATCATGAGGTGCGGGCATCGAAAATGCCCGAGGACTGCGAAACAGGTGCTCATTGACCACTCTTTCCGGCCGTGCGGTGGGCTGTTGCCTCACTTGTTGCTCTGCTGGTAATCCACCAGCCTGCCTGCCCCTGTCACGACGATTATTATCGTCCTGATCGTCATTCCTACGATCACGATCTCCACCGTCGTGATTGTGACGATTTGGCTCCCTCCGTTCGTAGTGACCACTACTGTCGTCACTACCACCCGGATCTCTGTCCGGTTCAGCAGTCCGAGCCGCGAATTGTCGCCGCATGTCATCGACAGGCGTTACGCCCTCACGCCCTTCAAAGACTACCCCCTGGTCGTCAATGAACGACTCACCATGATCGCGCAAGTCCTGGTTGCGTATCCTTTGGTAATTGACGCGTTCATTCCAGTTGTCCACTAGGTGGACGCGTCGCACTACGCGTTGTGGTCGCGTTCGCTCCTCAAGAATGTGGACTTCGTCCACCTCTTCCTTGATTGTAACTTGCTTACGAGGTGTCTTAACCTCCTGCACTGCAAGTGCTGCCTCTGGCTCTGCCGGAGTCGTCGTTACAGTCTCCACCTCAGACAATGCCTGCTGAGGCACTCCGCTAACAATGCGTTGACGGTTTGCGGCGTTCTGGCGCCGAATATAGTCTTGCTGAGACTCATCAGCCTGACGAGGCGCATTGAGCAATTCCATCGCATCCGCGATTAGTGGCGCTCGTCTGCGCACACTCATCTCACATTCTACGGAGTCGGCTGGAGTAGCCGTTGAGACTGCTGACCCTCGCGCCGCTTTGCGCTTAAGGTATTCCACTACTTCGAGTTCGAAGATGCGCACAAACAATTCGATATATTCACTCGAATCTGCACGGGGTACATCGTGGCTCCTAGCCGCCAGCAACTGTAAGTGCTTCACTACATAAAGCTGAAGACGCTTTCGCGTCGATTCCTTCACGACCGCCGGATATCGGTCCAATACTAGCTGCAACTGGATAGATAAGGTCGAATGCGACCTTTTGCTTTCCTCATCATCTGAGGACTCCAACTCGGACTCTAAGTCCATAACTCTCCTGAGGCCGTCATGCCTCACTTGCGGCTGTTTGCCGGCTCGTCGGTGCAACTCTGGACTTCCAGGCGTTGTTAACGCCTTGTCCAACCTTACGACATTGTCGTCTTCCCTACTGACCACTATTGCTGGTCCTTGCTTCTGTACTTGTGTCGTCAACGACGACGGTCCCGGTTCAGTGGCAGCATTGGCCACATATTCCAAATGCTGTTCCGTAGGTGCAGTCCGGAATGGGGTGCTATGCGCAAACGCGCTGCCTTGTACCAATTCCGAGTACTGGGTAACGTCCGGTTGACCCTCCGAGGGAGCTGAAGAGCTCTCGGGCAATACCGGATACATCAGTGAGGGCATTTGGCTCGCTGGCAGCGACACTCCTGAGACCGCGGATCTATCTCCTGGTTTTCCACCAGGTCATACAATGGACATCATCCGTGATACGGATAGCCCACCAGGCATTCCATAGCTCGCGCTGACATCGCGAGGAGTCTTTTCGTCCCGCTTTGGCGGGGGTTGGTATGCTGACGCAGATTGCGTCTTCACAGCCTGAAGCACAGGTAAGTCACCTGCGTCTGCAGCTGAGAACGGAGGATCCGGATCAAGAGAGCCAGTCATGGAAGCACGTTTTCAGCGTGATGCCAACAGAGAATCAAGAGGTTTTGATGAGAGTTGCCTAGTCGGTAACAAGCCTAGAGTCTAAAGCCGATAGCAGAAGATTTAAAAAAATGTAACCTGGGGTTACTAGTTAGAACTATCTGTGTATTTCACACAGTGCTAAATCAGACCGCAATATCGGATTTGACTAGTACTTAGTGCGAAAACAAGATGTTATCTTACGTAATACTCTACTAATTGATTACAGCATCGTTGATGCTGATGGTAATACGGATGACTCCGTTACACAGTGTGTCAGAGCTGGACGACGGCGTCCTCAAATTAGGTCGTCGCTGCCAATTGCTGCGTGCGGCCTGTGAGATCTGGTCAGACACCAAACCTCTGATGCAATTTGGTATGGAGAAGTCTTTCAGTCGCCTTTTTCAGGTGCGCTCTTGCCATTTCTGCTTCCTTCTTTTCTGATTGTTGCTAAATAAAGCACCTCCCTCCCACCAAGACAAAGGAGCGCCTTGAGTTGCTGCTCGAGGAGAGCCATTACCTGGTCCGTCTGCCCCTTAACCTCTTATTTCTCTTTTCTTGGCTAACTGCATCCTGCCGACAGACTCCTCGCTCGTCTTCTGGTAGTTGCCTCTTCTGTGGCCCCTCTGAAGGAGGGTGGTCTTCCCCTAGGCGAATCATACCCGGGCCTCTCCTCATCACCGGTCCTTGACTTGCCCCCGTCTCCCAGGTTGTTTATATAAGGCAGTCTTCTCTTCTGCATAGCGCCACAGAACTGACAGATTTTATATTTTTGATTCCAAATGTCGTAGTTATATGAATCGTATCGTGTTGTCCCCCCCCCTCGTGATAGTATGGCATGTGTAAGAATTCCTAAGTGCCTGCGACCCTGAAAGTAGCTTGAAGTATTTATGGTTTCTGGCTTCCGGGAACTTATCAGTATCACCACATGTCGGTACCTTTCTCCCTTATTACAAATCCTGTATGTCCCCCACGTCCCACCATTCTTGGCCGTATTGAGTCTTTTCTAGCACAACTCCCTGACGGTGGTTTTCCCCATCGTAATGGCGATCTCATGACGCTTGTGTGTCGTTATACCATCTTGTCGGCGGCGGCCGATGAGTAGATGATAGAGGGTGAAGCGCCCATAAATGCAGTAGGCCCCCCTCTTTCGCGTATTGTCGAGGGTTATTACTTAGTCCGCTAGTCTCCCATCTCTCCTTCTTTCTCCTGTTTGAAGTGACTCCTAGAGGAGAGCGGTAAACTGGTTAGTCCTTTTAACCTTTTCTCCCTCCACGTGTCCATTGATCCTTTTTGCTCTGAAGGAGCTCACTTGGCTTCCCTTACCTGCCCTTATCACTGCCGAGGTTCAAAGGGCCATGCTGGTGCACGCTATCATCCCTTTTTTGCCCTTAGTGCCCGACCTTGGGCCAGATCCGTCCTCTCCTGATTCTTCTACGGCCCCTCCATTATCATCCCTTTTTTGCCCTTAGTGCCCGACCTTGGGCCAGATCCGTCCTCTCCTGATTCTTCTACGGCCCCTCCATCCTTCCAGACTTTCCCTCCTGAGTCTCCACCACGCGCTCCGCCTGTGCCTCCCCGTCCTCAAGAACTACCTCATGTGCCCCTGTCCAGGCAGCAGGGTCAATTCTTCCAGCCAGCCTTGTAGGGAATCGTAGGCCTGTTTTGGATGTACTTGTAGTGTATTTGTAGCGTTGTTAGTCCTTCAATGACGTTGAATTATGGCTTTTTGGTCCCTTGGGTGCGCGGCCATACTTCACTAGAGGCACTAGCGGTTAGCGCCTATCCTCTTGTCCCTATTTACTGCTCAGCGTTGTCATCAGGTGTGGTCTTGTCATCGTCCACTAGCTCAGTTTCTTCAAGTTCTCGTAGTTTAGCCATGTCAATGTCCAGCGCCGACAAAGGTAATGAAATGTATTCATGTGCTAGGTAGGGAATAAGTCGAAACGCCGCTACCAGTCGATGTAAAACTGAGCCGTCCAACTCGCAGAGTACATAGGCACCTCCCCTATTGCGGGAAACCACTATTAGGGGTCCCAGATATCATGGTTGCATCTTTTTGTTATGGGTAACTTCGATCTTTGAGTTGCACATTAGTATGAGGGTGCCAGAGGTGAAGTTGTAGTCTCGAATTGTGGCTGCTATGCTCGCTTTCAAACCGTAGCGCCGCTTGTCATCTAGCCTGAAATACTACCTCGTGTAAGCGCTCGAGATCCTCCATGTGTCGTTGTAAGTCTATAGCGTGTCTAGCGATCATGTTGGTAGAGGATAGTATTGAGTTCGGTGGGGGTTGTAAGTACGTTGCTTCCACCACATCTGCAGGTAGCAAGGGGTGGGTGCCAGTCGCCGCATAGTAGGGAGAGCAGCCCATCCTCTTTCGTACAGTAACCCGCTCCGACCAGAAGACCGAATAAGTTGCCTCGCTCCAGCAACTTTTGTCACCATTGACTGCCTTGAATAGCGCCTGTTGAACATCGAAATGAGGCCTTTCTACAATTCCATTGGCGCGTTTATTGTATCCTGAGACTCGGATGTGTTGTATGTTGTATTTCTTGGCAAGATAAGTGAGCACCTTGACTATTGGCGCTCCGTTGTCTGTGACGATCTCGTAAAGGGCTCCCCATCGGCAGATAACGTCCTCAAAGAGCCACTTAGCTATAGCATCTGTATTTTCTCGCTGGAGCATACGAAACTCTGGCCAATGTACCAAGGAACACCTTCCTTGAATGATATACTTGTAGCGCCCTGACTTGGGCATGTGCATGGTGTCAATATATATTTTTCCAAATAACGGCGCTGGAGTCGCTACTGTTGGGGGAATCAGGACCTGACGCGTCTGCTGGATTTGACAGAGATGACAAGTGCAAATATACCACGCAATATCGGCGCTAACTTGTGGCCACCAAAAGCGCTCCAAAAGGTTTGCCCTTGTCGTGTAGAGTCCTCGATGTCCCAAGTCATCATGCATAGCACGTAGAATCCTAACTCGATTATCTGGTTTAATTACTAGCTTATGGGCGCCATCTCTATTTCGTCGCCAAAGTCAGTCCTCCACTATAAAGAAAGTTGTCGCATATTGAATGAAGGTGGCGTATTCCATATCTGTAAGGTCTGATGGTCGTCGCAAATCCTGTAGCCATTTCCTAACCTGGTCAACTTGCTGATCTTCTGACTTAGCTTTGGCGCTTCGAGGTACCGCCAAATATGGCAGGTTCTGACTGTCTTCTTGCAAGGGTCTTGGTTCCTCGACTATCTTTAGATTGTTAGACAGCTTAGCGATGTTATAGATACTGGCCGTGTAAAAAGTTGATGATGCCTGATATGGTCGGGGCTGGTACAGAACAATAGGGTGAAGCCAAGTCAAAACTGGCTGGTCTTTGCGAAGCACCGGAATAGGCAACTGAATGATATGCATGAAACCATGCAATCAATCAATCCAGTCGTCAAATACATCGTTGTCGCTATCGTCTAGCGCTTCATCTTCCGGTTGTCTGGGTCGCCTAGATAATCCATCCGGCCCGTGGAACGCACTTCTGACGTGTACTAACTCGAAGTGAAACATTAATATTGCTACTACCCAGCGGTTCATACTGGCCGAAGGTTGAATATCAGGGTTCTGAAGCATTCCTTTGATGTATCATGCATCGACCTCAACAATCAGATTTTGTACCCCAATGAGGTACATGCGCAGCACCTGAAACGATCGAAACAAGCCATATAACTCTAGCTTGGGCTGACTGTAGCGCGATTCTCGGTCATTAAGGGTAATCGATCCGAAGCAATTGTAGCGCCTGATTTTCCAGTTCGCGCCATCATACTGGCATAAAAAGAAGCCAACTGCGATATATGAAGTGTCAACGGCAAGTATAACAGGATCGGCGGTAGTATAGTCAATGGGCACCAATGGTTTCGCTTCCTGTAGCGCCTTTACTAAGTCCTTCTGGGCATTGATTTGATCGGGTCTGAATTTGAAGGGGACCCCTGAACGGGTTAGGTGATTAAGGGCATTTGCGCAATGTGAAAAATGGTGTATGAATATGCGCAGCACCCCTACGGTGCCCAAGAACACGCAAACTTCTGAGAGGTTATGACAGACCCCCCATTTCTCCAGCAGCGCTAATTGGCTCTTCTCTGGAATCCTGCCTTCTGGTGTGCAAACGTGCCCCAAAATTTTAAACTGCGGCACACAAAGAACGAGTTTGTGCCCTGAAAACGTCCTGCCACAATACTTCATGCATTGAAGTACTCGGTTAACCAGTTGAAAGAAGTCCCATAGCGTCATACGAATATTAGGATTTTCCAGGTGTACTGCGGGCTTGCCATCCACCAGGCGCCAATCCTTCAGGCCTTTAACTCCTACGTCGTCTATGAAGCTGAGCACATGATGGGATATTTCGGGCTGTAGGATAAACATAATATCGTCGTGAAAGATAGGTACCGAGTTTGTCCATCCCATAGGAAGTGTGACTAGTCTTAGCGCTCCAAATGGCATTTGAAATGTTGAAAGATAGGTACCGAGTTTGTCCATCCCATAGGAAGTGTGACTAGTCTTAGCGCTCCAAATGGCGTTTGAAATGTTGTTAAGTCGCGAGAGGAAGGATGGATTAAGCGCTCGTCATAGCCAACGTACAAATCCAGGGTAGCACCACATATTCTCCCCACAAAAGATTCAGCGACATGATCAGGAAATGGCGGTACCCTGGAATGACAAATTGTGACTTTGTTTAGCGGTTCTAGGCTGTGGACTATACGTAGCTTCCTGTTTTTCTTTAGTACGCAAAACCATCTCGAGCGGTAGGCCAAATTAGAAGGCTCGTATACACCTGCCACTATCTTGGAGCAAATAATTTGGCAGACCTTGGCTTCGATGCCCAGGGGTATGGGTCAGTTATGCTCAGTCCAGGGTACGTGCGGTATTGTCGGTATAACCACTGGTGGAAAGAAGTCAGTTCTAAGTTTACCATGCTCTGAGTCCTCCCATGCGAAAGCCTCATTCTGTTTTTGCATGATGTCGACTAATACGTCCATTTCCTCCATTGAGAGAAAGCCGGTATCATGGGCACTAAGAAATAGCGCCTTTTGTTCCTCTGTAAATCGTCCTGTGGGTTCAAAGGGTGGTGGATTTGGGTCGAGTTTTGGCAGGGTAGCCAAAGGGTTGCCTATTATTTTTCTTTCGATGTGAAATTCCTTGGGTACGGCGCTCGCTACCGGTTTCGTTTTAAGCGCTACGGGTTTATATTTCTTCTTGACCTGAACCCCTTTGCACTTAGGGGTACTATTGTTAGCAAACATATTATAAATAGAGTCATGGTTTCTAGCAAAACCTGATATCAAAGGTTCTTTAGAGTTGGGAGTAGAAACAAAATAAGTGTCTGTTGAAAGGTTTTCAGTAATATCCAGTCCAATGGTTATAGTCCAAGATAAGCGCTTCATCTCCATGATCCTCATCACTCATCTCCTCGATGGCGCCGGAAAACACTCGCAAGGTTTGTCGCTAATGTAAGGTCGCTTTCTTGGTCCTGGCTTCTGGAATTTCCCCTGAGGAAATGTCAGTACCGTTCTCCTGACGCCTGAATTAGGGTCGCTAATAGTTAGCGTTGTTTCATCTTCAGACATTGTCTTGACTACCGATCGTGCTAAGACATTGAAGGGCCTTCCTAATAATAAGTCGTATGCAGGCGATCTAAGAATGTGGATTTGAAGATAAAACGTAAGATCGCCAACAGCACATGGCACGTTATGGGCCATTCCCAAGGATCGATCAATAGTGCCATTAGCGCTTTGCATATTAAGAATGATGGTCAGGTTGTAAATGATGCCAAGCTTGTTAGCGACGTTGGCAGCCATTGAAATAATCTGTGATCCGCTGTCCACGATAGACTCTATCTCGCTTTTTCCATCAACTGTCAACATAATCAAGTGAATCACGTAAGAGTCTTGGGCTACAGTGAGGACAGCAGGATCGTCACTAGATCTTAGCGACTTAAGGTAGGTTTTGACTGGGTCAATTGACGTAGCTTCTTTAGGTGGCTCGGCTTCTTCTTTGATTTCCGGTACTACTATCTCTGTTATGTACGTGAATCCAGGTAGCGCATCGTCGCATTTGTCCACCGCCGTTACATTGTTAGCTACGTTTCGTCGAGGAGTAACCGCTGTACGCATCTGATTCCTGATGTCTGGTGCCACACTGCATAGCTCCCCTACCGACATCGTGACTTGGCTTTTCATAATGTGATCGAATACTTGCTTGGATTTTTCTATGTCGTAGATTGGTGCCGTTGGTCGGTAGCCTCCTACTGGCTTGTCTGGCGCCCCAAAGTTTCAATTGACAGGCGGAGCATAGTTACCGGCAAGTCCTGAATACGGGTGTAGTGGCAGTTCCGTGCTAACTGGCGCTTTGGCAGTGTCGGGAGCATCGTCGTTAGCTCTTGTATTCAAGGGTTTTGCTGGTGCTGGGTCTGACGTAGCGCCTGAGGGTCTATAGTCCTTCAACAGTTGCTTGCTCTTTTTAATTTCGACTCCGTCAAAGACCTGATTCTTTAGCGACTTCAATTCCCTTTCTAACGTCTCGATCCTTTCCTCTCGTGACAAAGTGGGCTGTTTGTTAACAGCATTAAGCTGGAGTACTTCATGGATTAGCGCCTGTTGTGGAGTTGCCTCTGCCTCCATCGCGGCCGTACTATTGAGGTTGCCCATCACTAAGTTCCCAGGGTTTTGTCGGTGCCATTCATCAATTCGTCCCTGGAAAGTCCGGTGCTCGGGATATAGAGGGATGTTAGCGCCTGAGGGTAGGATTATTTTACCGTATCAATTCGTCCCTGGAAAGTCCGGTGCTCGGGATATAGAGGGATGTTAGCGCCTGAGGGTAGGATTATTTTACCGTTGGCACCCTGACGCGCTCTTCCTTGGCGTAGATACTGCTCGAGGATAGCGCAGCGCCCTCAAGTCATCGTATGTCCCGCCTCGCCACAGAAGTGACAAAGCCCAGGTTGCATATTACCTCGTGGCGCGTTAAGGCTAGTCAAGATTAATGTTTTCAATTTGCTCATAATGTTTGCGACAGCCATGTTGACTGCGTTTTCTAGATCCTCCTTCTTAACAAAGCCTCCCTGGTTGTTAGTTGCGCTAGGCGCTGGCGCCACAACAGGCGGCGCCTTTCCTCCGTTATCAGTACTAGAGGGTTGCTGGAAGGGGATGCCAGTATCCGTGCCTTTCAGTATCCATTTACCTGCTTCAAAGACGTCTTCAATATTGTAGGGTTCCTCGGGATGGTGGTCGGACTTGAGAATTTCTAAGCAACGTGCTATTCGAGTCCATAACGATGTTGGAATCCCTTGTTGGAACAGGCACCGTTCCTCGTTCCTGTAGAGTTTGCCGTTCTGTACTAGCCATCATGCAATTCGCTGGAAATCTCGATAATAAGTAGACAGCATGCCTAACGTATAAATGCCCGTTGCAAAGGTATCCTGTACCAGTTTCTGGATTTCAAGGACTGTATAGTGCATGGATTCTTCAGCGCCAGGGTACAGTTTAATGATTGCCTTCTTCCATTCCTCGTAGGTAAACGGTCTTGGCACCGCCTCTTGTGTTAATCCTTGAAACTCGTCCAGTCCTGTTCAGGATTCTGCGGTATCGTATGAAACATATCTGGTGGCGTATTCTTTCATTTGTGTGTTGTCGGTGACTCAGCAGTCGCGTAATAAATATTCCAATTCTCGGAAATACTGTGTTAGCTCGCAAGGCTTCGTCTTGTCCCATTTTGGCGACAAAAAGTGGTTTCTTGGCGGCATGCATGGTGTGTTTGCCTGCTCCATATTAGCTGGTGTCGACGTCGTGGTAGGAATAGTGGTGTTAGTGGTAGTTTCGCTGGGCATGGTCATAGTCGGTACTGGCTCGGGTAGTTCTGAATTGCTAGGTTCTGGCAATAATGACCTAGAAAGCTCTTCCAAAGGAGTAAGTGGTGTATGGTTTTCACCTGCTAAGTATTCGAACGGTCAGGAAAACGGGAAGAAGCTTTCAGCCAAGCTATCTGGAGCGGCTTCAAGTTCCTGGTCTAAAGTCTGCCTCGGTAGCACACCTGGTAAGTGTGGTGACTCAGTAAATGTTTGTTCAAACGCGCTCTTCAATAGGAGGCGGCGCTGTTGCTGGGCTTGAGTTTCCGGCGGAATTCTGCCTTAATAGAACCCCTTGCGGTGGGCTCCAAAATGATAACGCCAACTGTAGTTGGGGGCGCTGGACGTATACGCAGTACAACGCCGTCTCCAGCACCTGGCGTACGGGTTTGTGAGGAGTCCCAGCAGGGTCCTGGTGTGCTCGAGCAGAGGTGATAGGGTGATGCGCTAGATAATAGCGCCTCGGATGCTATCTAGCAAGTGGTAAGCGTCGTAGTTTAGGAGAAGTTATAGAGAATAAAACAAATAGCGCAGCGTAGCATGCCCGTAGGTGGCACCGTAAACAACAAAGACGGGATAGACAAAGCTAGCGCCGAACTTGGTGACAAAGTCAGGCAATGCTAGCGCGATTTGAACGCTAAGTGTAACTGGGTGCTCAAGAGGTTACGATTCGTTGATATATACATGGCAAGTAGCTAGTTTTTATACTATGCGCTACAGTATTTCCAAAATAAGTCTATTGACGGCGCTACCAATTAGCGCCTCTCTTTGTGGCTGTAGCTAACGGCCACCTGTCAACGGCGACCTGCAGCACATGGGTGATGGTGACCAATGGCGACTCTAAAACTACTTAGAAATGGTACGAGTTTGCTCACTTTTTGATGTAATTTAATTGGCCATGCCATCCCAGGGTATGGTCGGGGAATCCTCAACAGACGCCGTGAGCGCTAATTCCAGCGCTAAACATTGTACCATCTTTTGATAGATTTAAATGTCGGGTCTGCGTGTATCCTGTCTCGTTGTCATTGATTCCTTTAGACTTCTGATTGAAGTGCCTCGGTGATTGACAGCGCCAGTCTGCGTGTATCCTGTCTCGTTGTCATTGATTCCTTTAGACTTCTGATTGAAGTGCCTCGGTGATTGACAGCGCCACTTGCTAACTCCTTTCAGTATTGATCGGGGTTTGGTCAGAGTCACCTCCTGCCGTTGTGCTAGCGCTATGAGTTCTGAGCCTTCTTGGTCTTCAAAGTAACTGAGTGGAGTGTGCTGAGGGGCTGATACTGGTGATTGTGATGAATAGATAAGTCTTGCCATAGAGCACCCACGCTAGGGCTGCTCTGTACCCAAGGCTGGTCACTAGAGTCTCTAGTGTGTCAAGTGTTGGTTGGCCTATAATGTCCACGCTAGGGCTGCTCTGTACCCAAGGCTGGTCACTAGAGTCTCTAGTGTGTCAAGTGTTGGTTGGCCTATAATGTCCTTTGATGCACTCAGTCCAAGTAGAAGCCTATCAGCGTCATCTAAAACTGGAGACACGGAAGAAGTTGAATCAGATGTAAGTAAAGAGTCTGATACAGCCACATTTGCCCGAGGATGAGACCTGATGTCACAGGGAGGATGATGAGGCAAGGGTTCAGGAGGAGAAGTCAGAGGAAGAGAGGAGGTGGAAGTAGCGGAAGTGGAAGGCAAAGAATGTGTTGACAAGGGAAGGTGATGAGAAGGTACAGGAGGATTGTGAGAACCAGGACAATTTGCATGACGACGACGAACGTCGATATCGATTTCCAGAATGGTATCAGCAAGATTGAAGAAGTCAAAGGTGCCACTTGGGTTGTGGTCCCAGGAACGACAAACCTCTTCATGGACAAAGTCAAAAGCTTTGTGGTTGGGGACACTGTCCATGAAACCTTGAATCTTCTCATATGGTGTGAAATCCCAAGGGGTCTTGGCCACCTGATTCACAGCCATGCACCAGGCCTGGACAAAAGAAGGAATGGCATTCGGCATGCATGACAATTTCAACACCGAATCCTTCACATGCTGAGCAGACGCAGCACTGCCAACGCTGAACTGTTTTTGAAGAAACTCCAGGAGATCCTGGGCAGTCCAAACAGGAAAGTTGTGAGGACTCCCCTGGGCTGGTGGAAGAGAGTTGAAGATCTTGGCAGAGAGTTTGCTGAAGAGAATATAGGAAACAATGTTGTTGTTATGCCAAAAGATCTCATAAGCACGTGACTCTGCAGTGGTTTGGTGTGGAGGATAAGGTGGAGGGGTGGCAATCTTGCACGTCAGATCATAAGAAGCACCAGGAGGGGGTAAGGGACATATGTGACCATTCAACCCCATCTGATCAATGAGAGCGGATGCAGGTCCAAACCACAGACCCCAATCTGCCACAGAACTAAGCTTAGGAATAGTGCCCAAGGGAGAGGGCTTGAAATTGGAACGCGATTCCAAAAATTTGGGTTGAGGAGAAAGAGCTAGTCCAGGAGGAAATGGAGAATAATATTGAGGATACGAATAAGGAAAGGGAGGATGTGAAGAAAACGTGCGTGGGTCAACCATCATAGCAAAGTGAGGGAGATGATGGAAAACATTGTGTTGAAAAAGAGGGACATGCAAAGACGACGCATGTGGTGCCACATAGTCCGAATGGGCCGGAGCAGGATCCATGGGTGGGACAAACGAGGAAGAAGAGGCAGACGATGCAGGCTGAGGAGATAAAAACATGGAGGGAGGCCAAGATAGGACTGGGGGAGGAGAGAAAGGTGGAGTAAAGGAACCATGCTGTGCCAAAAAAGGAGGAACAGAGTGAGAATGTGGAGTACAAAAAGACGTAGGATTAGAAGAGGACATAGTGGGAGGAAAAGACACAGGAATGGAAGTGGGGACTGATGCAGACATTGACTGGCGAGAATGAAGGGAATGAGAATGTGTGTTTGAGAAATGAACCGGAGTGGGATTGTGTAGTGCATGGGGTGGTGGAACATGTGAGTCAGAAGGAGGAGGAGTTGATGTATGATGTGGATCAGGTACATAAGAATCATGCAAAGAGGACGATATATGTGGTTGATGTGAAGAAAAATGGGATGGACAGAAAGGACGATCATTTGAAACACAAGTACGAGAAGAATCAGAAGGAAAAGAGCATAGATGGGGAGGAAAATCCTGAAGGAATCCTGTCGAGGAGGCTGAAGAGCCAGATTTATGGCCTGAGGAATTGGGCCTGGGCCATGGTGGATGAGTATTCACGAAAGGATCAGACATGACAAAACAATGAAGTTGAACTCGGCAGCTCAAATGGTACTAGCAACCCTAGATCGGGGCCCATAATCTGCCAGACTGGAAATGAGAGCCTATACAACAGTAAGAAACATCTCAGTGTCTATTGTAATGAGAGTAACAACTATAGTATTATCATACCTATATGACAGTAAGAAACTATATAGACGTTATTGAACAAAACTATAATAGAATAATGAATGATGCTTACCACCTCAGTGTCTGTCGTGATGAGAGTAACAACTGAGGTGGTAATTGCCACGTTGACGCGTCATATTCATGAACCACGTGATCACGAAGTCAAACTAAAATAAATCATACAGACTCGGTCTAACAATCCTTTTGTTCAATATCTCTGACATTGGAAACTGAATTGTCTATTCCTGAGAATGCCATACTGCCTCACTTTAGTTGTGCATAAAAGTCGTCATGGGCATCCATACACTCATACTTAATATTCTTATTAGCCATAAGACACAATTGCCTTTTGGTAAAATGGTGGTTGTCAAATGCTGTGCTCACTCATACTTAATATTTATATTAGCCATAAGACACAATTGCCTTTTGGTAAAATGGTGGTTGTCAAATGCTGTGCTCCATAAATCATACTTGTTTTTTAAATCAGCATCTGAATGCCAAGGCTTGAATAAGGTAAGCATTGTAATGCAGTATTCGTCTCTATTCCCCTTTTCATGCCTTGTAATAGTAGGACCTATGAAATTGGGCATGTGCTTCTGCCCTGACAGATACACAATGGTAGCATGAGAGTCCAACAAAGAATGATCATCTGTAAAGTTGACGGTCAGTGTGACCTCGCAGATGAAGCTGGGCCAATAAAGATTGGTGAATTTATGGTTGGTGTAATGATTGGAGTTACCAAGAAGGTACATACATATCATTAGAGAACTCATTTCTGACTTTGCACTCATTATATTGGCCATTTTTGTTATGAGAGACCTTGCTTTTTCTTGCTGTGGAAGAGGTCCGTTAACAATATCTTGGTATTTTACTTTCATCCTTCTTATATGATATATGGCAGGTATGCATATTTGACCTAAATACAATGTCATCTACAGTGTTACGGAACTGAGTCCACCAATTAGACGTCTCCTCGCATCTGATACACTTCTGGAACGGTGCCTGAGAGTCAGATTGACCAGCATCAGGGATACTGTCTGTAGAAGCATCATGGGCTGTTGGTACTGGAAGTCTGTCGATTGAAGTTTCTTGTTTACTCTGACACAAATAATCGGGAGGAGGAGGCTGAGACATTGTCCATGTGGGATCAATACATTCTGGCATCTTCTTAGATTTTTCAATGTTATCTATTACTTGGTCCATTGTCCCTGTAAGGAAGTTGCTGGTGAAGGCAGATTCCAGATATTCTACTAGGGCCTTCTGAAAGTCAAATAAGGGGTCTATGATTTTCTGACAAGCTTCCTCAGGTGATAGACTTCCACAAAGCCAAAAAAGCATATGCAGATGCAAGGTAAGTCTACCTTGCTGCTTGACTGTCCCATAGTATGCAGACGTGTGACCATACAAGCCTTCATATGCAGATGCAAGGTAAGTCTACCTTGCTGCTTGACTGTCCCATAGTATGCAGACGTGTGACCATACAAGCCTTTGTCTTCAGTATCAACACCCAATACATGCTTTATGAAAGCAGACACCATAAAATAAAAAAATCTGGCCCCTGCAACAGGATTACATGCAATAAGTTAATATGCAGTGTTAGAATGTAACAATACATCAGGTTCAAACTTTATATTATTACCAGCATAGTACAGACATATAGGATGTCTGATGTCTACAGGTGACAACGTTATAAACCAAGAAGGTGTGTCTTTGTCAATCACTAATGATCATATCTCGTTCCTCATATCCTTTTTTGTTATTGGAGATCTGTTGATCCAGCCTGACACAGCATCAACATCTTCAATAACTTTAAAACATTTCTGTTCCTCCTGGTTTATGGGCTTAATAATCTCACCTTTGGCCATATGATCAGCCATACTTCTAAGTAATTCCACATCAAGACTTGCTATGCATTCAGCAATATGAGCAAAGTCATTTCTTTCAATCGCCAGAAAGCCCTCTGTAGTTGCAGCTCTGATCTGCTCATGACTGAATGCCACAAAGGGAAAGCCAGTATCTCTCTGGAACTGCTTATTGTAATATATAAGCAGATTGTCTTTGTGAACCTTAATAGAGACACAGCTTTTTATACAGCCTGGACCCCCAAAGCCATATGGAAACAACTAAAGAAACATTTGGAAATAAACAGTTGCATCCTTCATCCAATTAACTAGATAGGATGAATGTCAAACTAGCAGTGCTTTGCCATTGGAGTGCCAGTGCTTCAAAGCAATGTCTTTAAGCTTATCTTTTGTTTTTGCTGATAGGCTCTTGCCTATCAGTCCATGCATGACAAAAGTACAATCACTGGCTGATGCTCCATTGTCTTCATCAACTTTGTAAACAGCAGAGTCAACTGTTCTGTTTTCCTCCAGAGACTCTTTGTAAATGACCTTTACAGATGGTGTATCTTTTAAATAATTGTTAAAATTGCTATCACATATTTCAATGTCCATATAAGCAGAGTAATTAAGCTTGAGCCATTCCAATGCCTGCTTCACAGCGTTTCAGCGAACAAGCAAAGGCAATTGTTTGAGATCATCCCCAGTAGGCTGACAAGGCCCTTTAAATAGAATAGCTAAAACATCATCTATGTCAGCCCTCAGAGGAGGCAGTACATGGTAAACCTTTTCAACGGGAAATTCAAAAGCAATCAAATATGTGTTTATTTTGCTGAGACCTGAGGATGACACATGTGTGAAACAGAGAGATCTGCGTACTTTGGTAACAAGGAGCTGTTCAACCTAATTTAAATGGGATAAAACAACTAGAACAGCACCAATCCAAAAACCATTTGCAAATGCATACTTAGGAACTTTGCCCTTCAACAATGGGATCCTGCACTCTGAACAGACAGAATTGCATCTATGATCCAACACTGGGCCTCTTATTTCTCTCACAGATTCCATTTCTGAATACCTCTCTACTCTGGTAACTTCTTTGGTGGATAACACACTGAGAAACTCTTTCATACTTTTTAGAGTATGCATATCCTTAACTGGGTGCAGCAAACCACAAACAGTGCAACCACTTTCTTTTAATTGTGCTGGACCTGTTTTGTTGCTAAAGTTGCATATGATTTGAGTAGTTAGGCTTGGTGTAAGAGGTGCAGGAGGAAATTTGAGCTTGTCAGGGCCCTGAATATCTGCCTCAAGAACAACTTCATGCTTTTGATTATGCACTACAGAGTGTCTCAGCATGTTTCTTGCTTGTGAACTGAGATCAGCCATCAATACAGTAGACCAACTAACACATTTCAAGCAATTGTGAGAATTAAACAAATCACTTGGATATAACACTCTAAAATGCTTAGGCAGCACAATCCCATGTATATGCACTACAGATCGTAGCTGCTTCAATGTGAGATGTTGTGAAAGGGTAGACAAAAGCAGCCTAGCATGCATATATCCTGCAGCAATCAGGTATGACAGCAAACCTATATCATCTGCATGATTGATGAATTTGAATATGTGTTGCAGGTTGTGTTTGCCCTGACTTGTGTTGATGTATATATCTACTTGTGCAAAGGAGAATGCATAGGTTTTACCACTGCCTATAGATCGCCTGAGGACACATTTAAGTTTACAAAGCAATTTTTAACGTCCAAGGGACTTGCATGCAGACAATCAACCACTCCTACAGAAAGCTCTAAACATAAATAGATGCAAATATCCTAATATTCTAAGTCCAGGTACCACAAACAAATTTACTGCAGAAAAAGTTGAGCTAATAACAATGTGTTGATCCAAACAAGGCCACGTATCAGGCAAATGATATTCATGCAGTAAAATTTTGACAGCAAACGTAACATTACATACATTGTTCCTTATCATGTAGTTACACAATATAGGACCTAGATGGCATCAGCGCAGGCATGCTAGAAAATCGTGATGAGATATTAGAGATCACATCACAAAAAGTTGCATTATCCTGCATCGTTTGAACATCGCCAGAACAGTCGAAAACCTACAATAATATAACCAGAGCATATAGAACTGACAAAAAACATAGTATCAATTAGGTATGTTGACCCTAAAAAAGGAAAATACCCAATATGTGTGTGTCCTATTGCCCATGGAGTCTTGAATTGCAAGGTATGTGCACTGATTTGTGCACATATCAAACCATATAGTAGTATGCTATTCTGTATAAGTATGATAGCATTGTTCAGTATCACAGATTGAGCATTGCTCAGTATCATAGATCAAGCATTGCTCAGTGTTCGACAGAACACATAGGTATCAAGAACATGCAGGTTGAACTACTGTAAACTCCCTGTCGACTATACATGAGATATGTCGCACCAAATTAGATATGTGCATACCTTGTAAACGATGCATATTTAAAAACAATGAGCAATATATGGACTAATAGCCAGGCACTGTATATAGACAATCTCATTGTTGAAATCAATTCATGAGTACAAAACAGGTTATATATGAAGCAACTATCACTATAGTCATCTGATCTAACATTATATCATAGCTTAAAACCATCAATGGAGCAATAGCTTATATAAACCATATCCAGTAGCAGCTTATATAAACCATTGCTGGAGCAACAGCTTACATAAACCACCACTGGAGCAACAGCTTGCATAAGCTACTGCTAGAGCGACAGCTTATATAAACTACCATTAGAGCGACAGCTCACATAAACTACTGCTAGAGTGACAGCTTACATAAACAAGCATTAACACAGTAAATATAACGCGATGAAAGATTCAAAGCACATTAGAAGTACAATTAAATCCAGTGGGGTAACAAACTATTTATACATAGATTTGCCAAAGAAAAGAAAATTCACGCAGTGAACAAATGGTCAAACAGACAATGGCTCAATAAAAAGTCTATATCAAGACTATCAAAACAATGCAACACAAAAATGACTGCTAAAAGTAACAAGTAAACGTCCAATGGCTAGATGGCTAAGATTACAACTGAGGTCACAATACACCTGTCTGCACTGTGCCTCCCATGCAGAAGGTTGCTGAATGCTATTTTTTTTTGGCACAGTCAACCAACAAGAACAAAGGAGCGGTGAAAGCAGAAACTATTTATGCTCCTTGGACTTGGCCTTCCCCTTGATGGCACCAGCATGGTCCACCATAAACGCAGGTTCAACAAGACACATCATGTAAGTAGAGTCGTGAAATGCAATGACAAATAGCAAGTTTAAGGTGAGATATCTGAAAAACATGAGAATATATTCAAATACAACGAACACCAATGTATTTGTGACCACTGGACTTATACCAGTTGGCACTAAAACCAACACTGATGACAGAACTTTCCAAAACCTCAACATTGTTGTTTTTGTATAGACGCCAAGAAGGAAGAGAATCAAAGTCACTGGGTGTAAAATGGAATGGTTGACCAGTTTCTACCCTGCCATCATATACAGGTACTGAGAAAATGTTAGAACACCATCTGGAAATGAGCATAACAAAAACTTTTTTGATCAAACTCAACGACCAGCTTATACAGATTGGCAACCCCAGCTGATTTGAACACAGGAGCATCCATCACAATAAACATTGAGTTACTCTTTATACCAGAGGGCCTCTTGGACTTGGGGGTTGCATACCCACCGTCTGAAGTCACATCAAATGCAGAACCAACAAAACAACAAAACACAACTCATCAACATTGTATGTAGGGGTTTTACCCTCACCTCGAGTAACAAATGCCACACCATTACCAGAAAGAGTATCTTGAACACTGTCTGGGAGGTTGAAAACACAACCCAAAATAGCAAACTGGCAAAGAGACTCCTGATGGAATTTAACAATCTTGATACAATGCTGACCATACTTATCAGACAGACTCCCAACAAGAACAGAACTGTCAAATAAATGTGAGGCAGTTACCACTTCAGAGATAATACAGACACAGAAGGGATCCGTCAAATCCCAAAGAGCCAATTGCTGCTTTGGGGTGTTGAGTTGGACAGGGTCAGTCTTGGCCAAGTTAACATAGAAGGTGTGATGATTGAATAAAAGAGAAGACAACAACAAACTATTAAAAAAGTCATACATAAGAACAGAAAAAAATACAAAACAAGAAGCAAAACGCATGTCCAATTGTCTTCATTCATATGCTCAGCAACAACACCAATGCATGCATAACAGATTTTACTATCACTGTTCATTTTGTCATATCCAAAAGGCTGGATTATGAGTTGTTTCCTGATGACAAGTTGAATAAATGCAAGCAAAATAGTAGACGTTGGTCCATACTTAAGGAATGGCAGTCCTTGATAAGTCAACACCATAAACTTTTCTTGTATAGAAGGCTGCATGACCACATCCACTGCAAGCTCTTCTGCAGGATTGAGACAAGAATCAATGTTGCAGCAAGACATTGACAAATGAGGTACAGAGATAAAGAGAAAAAAATAAAATAAATATACAGTTCAACAGCATCTGAGCGGACAATCAAAAGTGGAGCAGCCAAAGCAGACAAAATGGGGACAGAAGGCACAGAAGACTCGCCATCTTCTGACAATCCATAATCAGGAGCAGAACTATTATTGATAATAAAGTCTGATAGCATGTCACTATTATTGTCTGCAACATCCCAATTGTTGACGTTATCATCACCCGCCACAACAAGAGGCTTCTTAACAAGCAGTCTAGATATGGGCCGCTTAGCAATCCTATACCAAAGCGAAAAAAACAAAATAAGCACAAGCAAATTACAGAAGAAACAATCCACACTGACACAACAGGCAAGTCATCATCGTCATTGTCAGACAATTCAACAAGTTTTTTTGGTGCAAATTTATCATCCAAATTTGGACTAGCAGCCTTGGCCACAGCTCCAGCATGTGACCTTTTAGAGCTTGACTGGCTTGCAAACAAAGCCTTCTCTGTCATGGTACAGGAGTGCCTTAAGAATGCAAAACATAAGACAAACCATGCATGAACATAAACAAATCAGAAATCATGTACACAGCATGACCACTTGACAAGGTCGCATCTTCAGCAGTCAATCCAGCCATAGCCTGACTACATAGCAGCAGTCAAGCAAAGTAACAAGAAAAACAGAGATACAAACATGACAGGTGTATCAATGGACAGAATGGACACAGCCCTCTTTTTCTTGGGCGATGGCATGGCAGGAACACTAACAGAACTGACACCAAGACATTAAGTAAAACAATAGTCACAAATACAACAAGTAACACACAAACCCATCATGCAAGGCAGAAACCTTTTGCTTAGACAGCGACCTGCCATCAATAGATCTAAAGAACATTAGCACTACAGATTACAACACAAAAAGAGTACTTATCCAGCAGATGGTTTGCCTGTTTCAGATCCAGAAGCTGTCGTCGCAAAAACGCTATTGAATATGCTACAATAAGCAAATTAGCAAGAACAACCAGAATTGAAAGAGCTGTACACATGCTTGCAACCTATCTGCACTTCTGCACCGAGGATAACAAGTTTTTTTTTTAAAAAAAAAATCAAAGACACCAATATAAAATACAGATGGTCTTAAGTTGGTCAACAAGTGTCTGAGCCTTATTCTCTTCAGACTTTATCTTGCAAGGAGGCATGGGTTTGTATGGTGACACAAAACACACAGAGAAAAAAGAGGAGGTGGCAAGGGGATTATCAAGGACAGTAGACAAAGGACACTTACAGTGGCTCAAAAAACTGTCCCAATGTTTTATACTTTTTCAAAGATGACATTTGCATGATGGATGAGAAGTGTCTAAAATCCTGATTAAATCATGGAAAGTACTATGACATCGTAGCTACAAAATGAATTTAGGTTTATATAATCAAGATCAAAACCGATGGAGCAATAGCCATTTTAAAATATTCACTCATTGGGACAGTTTTTTGAGCATCTCTAATTTTTCAGGTTTATCCCTATTTTACTCAGAAATAAAGAGTAGGTTGCATGTGGGAATATAAACAAAGTCATGTGACTATGTTTAGATATATTTGGGAGTAGTTCAAGCTGGTTGAACCACATCTTGACCTTCAACCACCATCATGAAACCTATTCCTCCTGCACAACACTCTACTGTTGCTTCTCTTCTTGCTCAAGAGTATTCTCTGCATCAGATTGGGGCTCAAACTGGTCTAGGGAAGTCTACTATTGAGAGGATTAGTAGAGAGTTGGAGATGGACAAGGAAAACCATTCTGGAGGCTGTCCTGCTAAGCTTACTCCACATGATAAACAGGCTATTGTTCAACAAATATCAGCTGGGAGACTTGATACAGCTGTCCAGGCCACCAATTTTATCAACAGCATCATTTCCAACCCTGTCTCTCCCCAGACTGTCCAGAATGTGTTGAAGGAGGAGGGGTATTGGTCTGCTACTAAGAGAAAAGTTCCTATGCTCAAAGCTAGACATCAACAACTGCAGCTTAAATGGGCTCAGAAGCATCAGAACTGGACTATAGAGGACTGGAAAAGGGTGTTGTGGACAGATGAGACAAAGATTAACAGGATTGGGTCAGATGGGAAGCAGTATGTGTGGAAGCTACGAGGAGAAGGCATTTCAGACCGAACAACTACACCTACTGTGAAGCATGGAGGAGGGAATAATCTCATGGTATGGGGCTGTATGGGTTGGAATGGGGTAGGAAAGCTTGTGGAGGTGGTGGGAATCATGAATGCAGAGCAGTACTGTGAAATTTTGGATGATGGAGCAAAAGAGAGCTTTGAGAAGTTGGAGATGGAAGAGGGTGCCTGCTACTTTCAACAGGACAATGACCTCAAACACAACTCCAAGAGGGCTGACAAGTGGTTTGAGGACAACAACTTTGATGTACTTTGGTGGCCAGCCCAATCCTCTGATCTCAACCCTATTGAACATCTCTGGAAGTACCTCAAGGAGCAACTTAGGCAGTATGAAACACCTCCTCATGGTGTGCATGAATTATGAGAGAGGGTTGCAAAGGAGTGGGATGAAATACCACCAGAGGTATGCCAAAGACTAATAGAAAGCATGCCTAGAAGGATTCAAGCAGTTATCAAGGCAAATGAAGGACATACAAAGTACTAGATACTAAAATTAGAGATGCTCAAAAAACTGTCCCAATGAATGAATATTTTAAAATGGCTATTCCTCCATCAGTTTTGATCTTGATTACATAAGCCTAGGCCCATTTTGTGGCTACAATGCCATAGTATTTTACATGATTTAATCAGGAATTTAGGTACTTTCCATCCTTCATGCCAATATCATCTTTCAAAAAGTATGAAACATTGGGACAGTTTTTTGAGCCACTGTATATAGAGCAGCACGCTGCACATCGCATCAAAGAGGGAAAGACAGTATAACGTAAAGAATGGTGTATCCCTTTTTTCAAACAAAATAAAATTAAGTAGAATGAAAAATTCAGTAAGACAAGATTCACAGAAGGCACAGCAGGATCTTTTAGATAGAACACAAGCATTACAGATCCACAACTTGTAATGTTGTACCTTAATAGCTGTAATCTCAGAAGGGCAACACACTAGAGATTCACCAATGAGAGGACAAAGAAAGAGAGACAGAGGAACATCACAAGGTCTGTTCCTGAAGGGCAACACACTAGAGATTCACCAATGAGAGGACAAAGAAAGAGAGACAGAGGAACATCACAAGGTCTGTTCCTAAACAGTTGAGGATGATAAAACAAAGCCAGAAATTAATGTACCACTAGAAACAGACTATGGGAAGTGTCAAGATGACAGGCACAGAAGGTACCAAACAACCGAAGTGCATAGACCAAAAAAAATGAAGCCAATAGGAAGGAAATGAGTTGGGTATGGGATAGGTAAACCAAGATATGTCACGTCATACACAGGAAAACAGTCGAGGCACTCACTGATCATTTCCTGATACTATAAAGAATACACAGATAGCACAACAGACTAGAAGGATATCAAGACACAGCAGCAATACAATGTACGTTTAGCCACTGTCCAACAGGTGTATTATGCTGACAGAGCCACAGTAGATATATCATAACAGAAATGACCTTAGGAGCAGATTACAATACAGAGGCAGCAAGTAAGCAACATTTACAAACACCTCAACATCAGTAGACTCATTACGCAACCAAAAGACTGTGATTGAGAAAGCCATATGCAAAGGAGAAGAAGAAAATGATGTTATGTTGACTAGTGTTGCACACATAAGTAACCACACTGCACATCGTATGTTGGACTCTCAACATACAAGACACAACAGGAACCAAGATGGGCAGAAGCCATTAAGACAAAAGAAGTAAATAAGCCTCACTCATGGCGACTAGTGTATGTCCACAAAGACGGCAATATATCAGACAAGGAGTTAGTTTTCACGGTATATGAAGCCATCAGCAAAAAGGATCTCCTGCCACTGAAAAGAGAAATGCGCATGAGGTGCATTCAATGAGATTCAATATAACAGAGTCTAATCACATAAAGCAATGACTACAGACAACTGAAATACATGAAGCAATACATGAAGCTGGATGGCCTAGGAACAAAACATTTTGACGATGCAATGATAGGAGCAATGGAGATTAACAAGTACTTCGAACTTGAGTTCTCAGAAGGCCAACTTGAATGCTGGTACAACGTGTTCTTTGGACAGCAAGAAAGATCACTAGACATTGCGAATAGGATATTTACACTGACATGCAATGTGGAGAAGAACAAACAACCCATTCCTATAGACAGAGAACTAGACCTGTACAAGCTCACAGAGAAAATAACGCAGAAAGGGAGAAACTCAAAATGCTTCTTGTATTGAAACTTCATAAAAGTGAGCGACAAAGCAACACAGTAAACACACTGATAAACACCCCACAGAACATAGTATCCAACGAAGAGACCAAGAACAAACTGAAGAGAAAGTTGAGAGACATTTCAGACAAGGGCCAGAACAGAATGGACATAGACATATCAGACAATGGCAACCAATGATTATATTGATCAAAAAGCCTTTAATTGTGACCATGACACTTGATCACATTTGCTTTGTCACATTGTCAATAATGGCCTTGTTGATCTTTGCCAATCACATATAGTTTTGACTACAATTCACAGACACTTGCTTGGGTCTGACTATATTGTCATCCTGCTTCCTTCTCTAACGAGTCTACTGGACCCGTATTTTGTTTCTCCCTCGTCTACCGATCCTTCTTGTTTTAGTCACTTTTATAGTATTTCTGCATCATTATATTACCAAATACACTGTATTTGCCCGCAACTGTAATATCACAAATAAACAACCGTGAGGGCTTACATAAACTGCAGCTGGATCAACAGCTTACAGAGCAGCAACTTACATAATGTCAACTTACATAACCAGCAGCCAGGAATTTATTTCTATTTTCTTTTGATGTGACCCCAACTTTTCTTTTGATGCGACCCCAACTTGTACATATTTATTCACTTTCATACTTCCTCACTTTTGATGTTCACTAGTTTATTAGTTCAATAATATTTCATTCCTGCTGACAAGTTGATAGCTACCTATCTGTAAGGGCGACCTCTAGAGGCTGTGGCTCAGTCACACAGCTGGCAGAGGGAGATCCAAAGTGTATTAGAATATATACTGACAATATCAAGGTAGCTACTCACCTGGCATAGGGAGATCCAAAGAGAACAAGTCTAGGGATTCCCTATGTTGGACGCTTCTGGGGCCTCTGAAGCATGGGAAACAACTGTACAGTACAACAAAACCTTAAAAACTTGAAAATTGCCTACACAAACACTTGTACAAATAAGGGGCAAACTCTGGCAAACTCTGGCTTA
>JAMWFC010000048.1:0-10073 GCA_027475525.1 Macrolepiota albuminosa | reverse complement strand
TAGGGCGTCGGGTTATCAACCTGTAAACCTTGCGTGCCGTAGCGCCACTGCAAGCCCTCCCAGGGCGAGCGGTTGGGGGCCAGGCCCTTGGGGTGAATGATGACCGGCAGGTTCTGCCTTACACTGACCCCCACCCTGGCAATACGCTTACCGGCCACTTCCTGCTGTGGCACGCCTTCGAATACAACCCGCTTCAACCGCTGGGTGTACAGAGGCGCGGTTGCACGCAGCATGAACCTCACCTGCTGCTGCTCGCCGGCCTCGACACGCCAGGCGGGCTGGGTGAGGAACAACAGGGGCTCCTCATCCTCCGGCAGGTTCTGCAGGGTTACCAGTAACAGCGCTGGGGCTGGATCATCATTTCGCACCGTGATCGTTGCCTCGCCTTCGGCTTCATTGACGATCACCACGGAAGTTTCCGGGACCATGCCGGCGGCCTGGGCGCCGCTGATCGACAGCAGCATGCAGCCAGCACTCAACAGCAATTGCTTCAATTTGCTCATGCTCGACTCGATACAAGACAGGCTCGCTGCCCGAAAGGCAGCGAGCGAGGGAAGGGACCGAGCCCGCGCTTGCCATCGTAGCGGCAAACGCACGCTCGGTGCGCCCTTAGAGGTAGGACACCTCGATGGTCGAAGCACCATCGATGGTGATGTCGTCGGTGACCGTCAGGTTCTTGAGCGCGGCGATGGTCATGTCGACCTGCAGGTCAGCGGTCAACTGCTTGATGGCAGTAGGTATCTGCGCGTCTACCGCAAAGCCGTGAAAGTGGCCCTCCTTACCGTTGTACAGGCTGAAATTAATTGAGTTGCTGTCCGGCGCCCAGGATTTGCCGCTGTCGGCTGTAATCAGACGAGTCACTGAACTGTTCCCGTCGACGACAACAGAGCTTCCAACCCCTTGCAGGAAATAAGCACCAATACGCTGGTCGAGATCATTGGTACCCAGGCCGAACGTAACGTTGGAAGGCAACATATTGCTGTCTGCCCGACCATCAACGCCCCGCAAGGCGAACCGAGTTGGCGCACCACAGTTCACGGCAAACTGCTGGGGCTGCGATTTGAACCGGGTCACGCGATCCTCTCTGAGCTCGGCAGCCGTGATGACACCAAAGTCGAACGTTCCGCCTCCGCTGAGCGACGGCGTGCATGCACTTGGCTTGATCACTCCGCTGACGATGACATCTGTCGTATTGGCGAACACGGCTGTACTGCATCCCAGTGCCATACCCATGGCAATCCACTGCTTGATATTCATAGCGCTCTTGTACCTTTCGATGCGAGTTGGTTGACCCTCTAGGGGCCGATGCAACCTACCCCCACCCGCACTGCGTATTCAGCGTGAAATACCTCCCCTCAAGGCAAGCGTTCTGTTGCGATCAATCGACACCACACGCTTCACACATAGGTTTTGCTTTAAACTACCGCTCCTTGCCTGCCTTGCCCTGCTTTCGGAGATTTACCATGACGGCGCCTGCCGAGCTCTCGCCTACCCTTCAACTGGCCTGCGACCTGATCCGCCGTCCCTCGGTCACCCCCGTCGACGCCGACTGCCAGGCGCAGATGATGAACCGCCTGGGCGCCGTGGGCTTCGAGCTGGAACCAATGCGCATTGAAGACGTCGACAACTTCTGGGCCACCCACGGCAGCCAGGACGGCCCGGTTCTGTGTTTCGCCGGCCACACCGACGTAGTGCCCACCGGCCCGGTGCAGCAATGGCAGCATGAACCGTTCGAAGCACTGATCGACGCCGACGGCATGCTCTGCGGCCGCGGCGCCGCCGACATGAAGGGCAGCCTGGCATCCATGGTGATCGCCAGCGAGCGCTTCGTGCAGGACTACCCCAACCACCGCGGCAAGGTCGCGTTCCTGATCACCAGCGACGAAGAAGGCCCGGCCCACCACGGCACCAAGGCAGTGGTCGAGCGCCTGAAAGCGCGTAACGAGCGCCTGGACTGGTGCATTGTCGGCGAACCGTCCAGCACTACCCTGCTGGGTGATGTGGTGAAGAACGGCCGCCGTGGCTCGCTGGGCGCCAAGCTGACCGTGCGCGGCAAGCAGGGCCATGTGGCTTACCCGCACCTGGCACGCAATCCGATCCACCTCGCCGCCCCGGCGCTGGCAGAACTGGCCGCCGAGCACTGGGATGAAGGCAACGCATTCTTCCCACCCACCAGCTTCCAGATCTCCAACCTCAATTCCGGTACCGGCGCTACCAACGTGGTCCCGGGCGAGCTGACCGCGCTGTTCAACTTCCGCTTCTCCACCGAGTCCACCGTCGAAGGCCTGCAGGCGCGGGTGTCGGCGATTCTCGACAAGCATGAACTGGACTGGTCGATCGACTGGGCACTGTCGGGCCTGCCATTCCTCACCGAACCGGGCGAACTGCTCGACGCGGTAGCGTCCAGCATCAAGGGCGTCACCGGGCGCGACACCCAGCCGTCCACCAGCGGTGGCACTTCCGATGGTCGCTTCATCGCCACCATGGGTACCCAGGTGGTCGAACTGGGCCCGGTCAATGCCACCATTCACCAGGTGGACGAGCGGATCCTGGCCAGCGACCTCGACCTGCTGACCGAGATCTACTACCAGACCCTGGTCCGGTTGCTCGCCTGATGCTCGCCTGCCCTCTTTGCCAGGCGCCCCTGGCGCAAGTCGACAACGGTGTGGCGTGCCCGGCAGGCCACCGCTTCGACCGCGCCCGCCAGGGTTACCTGAACCTGCTGCCGGTGCAGCACAAGAACAGCCGCGACCCAGGTGACAACCAGGCTATGGTCGAGGCCCGCCGCGACTTCCTCGACGGTGGCCACTACGCGCCGGTCGCCCGTCGCCTGGCCGAGCTGGCCGCCGAGCGTCAACCTGGCGCCTGGCTGGACATTGGCTGCGGCGAGGGTTACTACACCGCGCAGCTCGCCCAGGCCCTGCCGGCCGCCGACGGTTATGCACTGGACATTTCCCGCGAAGCGGTCAAGCGTGCCTGCCGCCGTGCACCGGAAGTCACCTGGATGGTCGCCAGCATGGCCCGTGTGCCGCTGGCCGACGCCAGCTGCCAGTTCATCGCCAGTGTGTTCAGCCCGCTGGACTGGGCCGAGGCCAAGCGCCTGCTCAGCCCTGGCGGTGGGCTGATGCGGGTCGGACCGACCAGCGGCCACCTGATGGAACTGCGCGAAGTGCTCTACGATGAAGTGCGCCCTTACGCCGACGACAAACACCTGGCCTTGATCCCCGAAGGCATGGCCCATGCCCACAGCGAAACCCTCGAGTTCCGCCTGAGCCTGGCTGCGCCCAAGGCCCGCGCCGACCTGCTGGCCATGACCCCGCACGGCTGGCGCGCCAGCGCCGAAAAACGTGCCCGGGTCATCGACCAGCCCGAGCCGTTCGAAGTTACGGTTTCCATGCGTTATGACTATTTCGTGCGCCAAGACTGAGTACACCCGGAGCCCTTTATGCGCCAACCTGATATCGAGATCTACCTGAAGGACGCCGACGTCGACCACAAGCAGATTGCCGAGTGGCTCACCCAAGCAATCGGCCCGTGCAGCGAATGGCAGCAGAAAGGCCATACCTTCAAATGTCGGGCCGGTAACATTCCGGTCACCTGGTTACCCAAGGCTGTAGGGAAATGGAACAGCCTTTACTTGGAAAGCGACCAGACGCCGTGGGCTGATGACGTGGCCTGCGCCCACGCCGCATTCGCCGCACTCGGTGTGGAAGTACGCTGCGCGCCGGGTGGCTGGGTCGAGGAAGACGGGGAAGAAGATGCCGACCGCTGGGTCCGCATCAGTGCCGATGGTGAAGAGGAAATCACCTGGCGTACCAGCTGAAACAGGTTGCTTCAGGCTGCAAGTTACACGGTCAACTTGCAGCTTGAGGCCTACCGCAAAAGGCTCAGAGGCCCACTACGTCTTCGGCTTGCAGGCCTTTCTGGCCCTGCACGCAGGCGTATTCCACCCGCTGCCCTTCGACCAGGGTACGATGCCCCTCACCGCGGATCGCCCGATAGTGGACGAATACATCCGCACCACCTTCGCGCTGAATGAAGCCATAACCCTTGGCATCGTTGAACCACTTTACATTCCCAGTCTCACGAGACGACATCTGAACTACTCCGGTTTTTTATTGTGAAGATCGCCTTGCAGGCATGAGGCGACCTGCCCCGTGCCAACGCCGCTTGCTGAAATATCCTGCAAGTGGCAGGCCGAGTATATGACACAGAACAAAAAAAATTGATGACGGTCCCGCAGTTGGCCGATTTTTGCTGAACTTACGCCGATACGGCAGACTAAATAGCTGGATACTCACCTGAAAATCACACCCAGGGCACACACCCCATGACCCGTTCCCCCCTGCACCGCCTGATCTTCGGCGGCCTGCGTCGCCTGTTGTACCTGTGGGTGCGCTCCGAGACCATCAACCAGTCTTCCATGACCCTCAACCTCGACCGCAGCCGGCCAGTGTTCTATGCCCTGCCCTCGCCGTCGCTCACCGACCTGGCCGTGCTCGACCACGAATGCACCAAGGCGGGGCTGCCGCGCCCGGTGCTGCCGGTAGCCGTCGGCCCACTGCAAGAGCCGGCCGCGTTCTTCTACCTGACCCCCGACCCGGACTGGCTCGGGCGCCAGGACAAAAGTGGTGCCCCGCCTACGCTTGAGCGCCTGGTGGCGGCGGTCAGCCAGCATGCCGAAGAAGATGCGCAGATCATTCCAGTCAGCGTGTTCTGGGGGCAGACCCCGGCCAGCGAATCCAGCCCATGGAAGCTGCTGTTCGCCGACAGCTGGGCGGTGACCGGGCGCCTGCGCCGGCTGCTGACCGTACTGATTCTGGGGCGCAAGACTCGGGTGCAGTTCTCCGCGCCGATCCACCTGCGTGAACTGGTGCAGCACAACAAAGGCCACGCGCGCACCGTGCGCATGGCCCAGCGCCTGATGCGCGTGCATTTTCGCAACCTCAAGACTGCCGTCATCGGCCCGGACATCTCGCACCGGCGCAACCTGGTCAAGGGGTTGGTTCACGCGCCACTGGTGCGCCAGGCCATCGCCGACGAGGCCCAGCGAGAAAACCTGCCGCTTGCCAAGGCCGAAGCCCAGGCACTGCGCTACGGCAACGAAATCGCCTCGGACTACACCTACACCGTCATACGCTTTCTCGAAGTGGTACTCAGCTGGTTCTGGAACAAGATCTACGACGGCATCAAGGTCAACCACATCGAACAGGTTCAGGGCATAGCCCCCGGCCACGAAGTGATCTACGTGCCGTGCCACCGCAGCCACATCGATTACCTGCTGCTGTCGTACCTGCTGTTCCGCAACGGCCTCACCCCGCCGCACGTGGCTGCGGGCATCAACCTCAACATGCCAGTGGTGGGCAACCTGCTGCGCCGCGGTGGCGCGTTCTTCATGCGCCGCACCTTCAAGGGCAACCCGCTTTACACGGCGGTGTTCAACGAGTACCTGCACACCCTGTACACCAAGGGCTTCCCGGTCGAGTACTTCGTCGAAGGCGGCCGCTCGCGTACCGGGCGCATGCTGCAGCCGCGCACCGGGATGCTGGCCATTACCCTGCGCAGCTTCCTGCGTTCGTCACGTACGCCAATCGTGTTCGTGCCGGTGTACATCGGCTACGAGCGCGTGCTCGAAGGCCGCACCTACCTGGGCGAACTGCGCGGCGCCAGCAAGAAGAAAGAATCGGTGCTCGACATCTTCAAGGTGTTCGGTGCACTCAAGCAGCGCTTTGGCCAGGTCTACGTCAACTTCGGCGAACCGATCCGCCTGGCCGGTTTCCTCGACCAGCAGCAGCCCGGCTGGCGCGAACAGGATCACGGCCCGCAGTACCGCCCGGATTGGCTCAACGCCACCACCACCCGCCTGGGTGAAACCGTGGCCCGTCACCTCAACGAGGCGGCCGCCATCAACCCGGTCAACCTGGTGGCCCTGGCTTTGCTGTCCACCAGCCGCCTGGCCCTGGACGAGCGCGCCCTGACCCGCGTGCTCGACCTGTACCTGGCCCTGCTGCGCCAGGTGCCCTACTCGCCGCACACCACCTTGCCCGATGGCGACGGCCAGGCGCTGATCGAACACGTGCGCAGCATGAACCTGGTGGCTGAGCAGAAGGACGCCCTGGGCCGCATCCTCTTCCTGGATGAAGGCAATGCGGTACTGATGACCTATTACCGCAACAACGTGCTGCACATCTTCGCCCTGCCGGCGCTGCTGGCCAGCTTCTTCCTCAGCAGCTCGCGCATGAGCCGCGAACTGCTGGGCCAGTATGTGCACGCGCTTTACCCCTACCTGCAGGCCGAGCTGTTCCTGCGCTGGGCGCCGGAGCAGCTGGACGAGGTCATCGACCAATGGCTGGCCGCGCTGGTCGAGCAAGGCCTGCTGCGCCAGGAGAACGACGTGTACGTACGCCCGGCGCCAAGCTCGCGGCAGTTCGTGCTACTAACCCTGCTCGCCCGCACTATCACCCAGACCCTGCAGCGCTTCTACATGGCCACTTCGCTGCTGATCAACAGCGGGCAGAACAGCCTCAGCGCCGAAGCGCTGGAAGACCTGTGCGTGATGATGGCCCAGCGCCTGTCGATTTTGCATGGCTTGAACGCCCCGGAATTCTTCGACAAGACGCTGTTCCGCCACTTCATCCAGACCCTGCTGCAGCAAGGCGTGCTGCACACCGACACACAAGGCAAGCTGGGGTATCACGACAAGCTCGGCGAGCTGGCCGAGGGCGTGGCCAAGCGTGTGCTGTCGGCCGAATTGCGCCTGTCGATCCGCCAGGTGGCCCTGCACCGTGACGACGGGCTGGAATCTTCGACCATCTGAGGCTTTATCCGTCGGGAAAATCCGCTACAGTCCCTGGGGTTGGCCACAAGCCAACGCCAAGGACTTCGGAGATACCATGAAAAAGCTCTTTATGCTGTGTTGCGCATCCCTGCTCGCAGCCTGTTCCAGCCAAACCCCATCCAACCAGGCCAGCCTGGACGGTGAAGTCTTCTACCTGCAGCGTATCGCCCTGCCACCTGCCGCCACCCTGAGCGTGGAACTGCAGGACGTGTCGCTGATGGACGCACCCGCCGTAACCCTGGCCCGCCAGGCCGGCCCGGTCAAAGGCAACGTACCGTTGCCGTTCCACCTCACCTACGACCCGGCCCAGGTCAAACCTGGCCACCGCTACGCGGTAAGCGCGCGCATCGAGCTGGATGGCAAGCTGCTGTTCATCAATACCGAACACCATGGTGTCGCGCTCGACGGCAGTGACCCACAATCGGTACGTATCAAAGTCGACCCGATTCGCTGATACCCGTATTCATCCGTTTACAAGGAAAGCTTCATGATCCGCACTTCCCTGCGCTTCACTACCCTGTGCGCCGGCCTGCTGCTGTCGGCCAGCGCCCTGGCCTTGTCGCTGGGCGACCTGAGCCAGAAAGACGCCACTGGCGGCCTGAAAGATACCCTGACCCAAGGCGCACAGCTCGCCGTCAAGCAGTTGAGCACCCCAGGTGGCTTCAGCAACAACCCCGACGTGCGCATCGAATTGCCTGGCAACCTGGGCAAAGCGGCCAAGGCCATGAAGATGTTCGGCAAAGGTGAACAGGTCGATGCCCTTGAAGCCAGCATGAACAAGGCCGCCGAAGCCGCCGTGCCGCAGGCCCAGGCGATTTTGGTGGATGCCGTGAAGAACATGAGCGTGACCGATGCCAAGGGCATTCTCAGCGGTGGTGACGACTCGGCCACCCAGTACCTGAACAAGAGCAGCCGCGAGCAGATCCGCGCCAAGTTCCTGCCAATCGTCAAGCAGGCGACCGACAAGGTCGGCCTGGCCCAGCAGTACAACAACTTTGCCGGGCAGGCGGTGGCACTGGGCGTGGTCGACGCCAAGAGCGCCAGCATTGAGAACTACGTGACCGAAAAGGCGCTGGATGGCCTGTTCGAGATGATTGGCAAGCAGGAGCAGAGCATTCGCCAGAACCCGGCGCAGGCGGCTACCAGCCTGGCCAAGAAGGTCTTCGGCGCCCTGTGACGGCCCAGGGGGAGGGCTATGCCCTCCCCCGCGTCTTCAGCCCTTTTTCACCCTGAACCACGCCGCATACAACGCCGGCAGGAACAACAGCGTCAGCACCGTGGCCACGATCAAACCGCCCATGATCGCCACCGCCATCGGCCCGTAGAACACACTGCGCGACAACGGGATCATCGCCAGCACCGCCGCCAACGCGGTCAGCACGATTGGCCGGAAGCGCCGCACCGTGGCCTCGATGATCGCCTGCCAACGCTCCATCCCCGCCGCGATGTCCTGCTCGATCTGGTCCACCAGGATCACCGAGTTGCGCATGATCATCCCCGCCAGGGCAATGGTGCCGAGCATGGCGACAAAGCCGAACGGCTGGCGGAACACCAGCAGGAACAGGGTCACGCCAATCAGCCCCAGCGGCGCGGTGAGGAACACCATCACCGTGCGCGAGAAGCTGCGCAACTGGATCATCAGCAGGCTTAGCACCACCACCACGAACAACGGCATGCCGGCGTTCACCGACTTCTGCCCACGCTCGGCGTCTTCAACCGTGCCACCCACTTCCAGCAGGTAACCATCGGGCAGCTTGGCACGGATGTCCTGCAGGGTCGGCAGAATCTGTTTCACCAGCGTGGCCGGCTGCTCCTTGTCGTAGATATCGGCGCGCACGGTCACCGTCGGCAAGCGGTTGCGGTGCCAGATAATGCCTTCTTCAAAGCCGTACTGCAGGGTCGCTACCTGCGACAGGGCCACGCTCTGGCCGTTGTCGGTGGGCAGCGCCAGGCTGCCGAGGTTGCCCAGTTCGCTGCGTTCCTGCAGGGTGCCGCGCAGCAGGATCTCGATCAGCTCATTGTCCTCGCGGTACTGACTGACGGTGCTGCCGATCAGCGAACTCTGCAGGAAGCTCGCCAGGTGCGCGGTACTCACGCCCAGGGCGCGGGCACGGTCCTGGTCGATTTCAAGGAACACGGCCTTGCTCGGCTCCTCCCAATCCAGATGCACGTTCACCACATGCGGGTTCTCACGCACCTTGGCCGCGACCTTGCGCGCCAGGGCGCGGACTTCCTCGATGTGCTCGCCAGTGACACGGAACTGCACCGGATAACCGACCGGAGGACCGTTCTCCAGACGCGTGACCCGCGAGCGCAGGGACGGGAACTGCTCGTTCAACGTGTCGATCAGCCACGTGCGCAGCGCTTCGCGCTCCTCGATGGTTTTCGCCAACACGACAAATTGGGCAAAACTCGCCGCCGGCAGTTGTTGATCCAGCGGCAGGTAAAAACGCGGCGAACCGGTGCCGACGTAAGCGACATAGTTGTCGATGCCGGCGTGATCCTTGAGCATCGCTTCCAGCCGTTTGACCTCACCCGTGGTATTGGCCAGCGAGGCGCCTTCGGCAAGCTTCAGATCGACCATCAATTCCAGTCGCCCGGAGGCCGGGAAGAACTGCTGCGGCACAAACCGGAACAACGCCACCGACGCCACGAACAGCAGCACGGTGAGCACGATCACGGTTTTGCGCCGACGCACGCACCACTCCACCAGACGCCGTACCCGTTGGTAGAACGGCGTGCCATAGGGATCAGTCTGGCCGTCCGCCGTACCGTGTTTGGCTGCGTGAATCTTCGCCAGATCCGGCAGGAGTTTTTCCCCCAGATACGGCACGAACACCACGGCGGCCACCCACGATGCGAGCAAGGCGATGGTCACCACCTGGAAGATCGAGCGGGTGTATTCGCCAGTGCCGGACTGCGCCGTGGCAATCGGCAGAAAGCCTGCCGCAGTGATCAGCGTACCGGTGAGCATCGGGAACGCGGTGCTGGTCCAGGCATAACTGGCAGCCTTGATCCGGTCGAAGCCCTGCTCCATTTTGATCGCCATCATTTCCACGGCGATGATCGCGTCGTCCACCAGCAAGCCCAGCGCCAGCACCAGCGCACCGAGGGAAATCTTGTGCAGGCCGATGCCGAGGTAATACATGCAGGCGAACGTCATCGCCAGCACCAGCGGAATGGTCAGCGCCACCACCATGCCGGTGCGCACGCCGAGGGAGAAGAAGCTCACCAG
>JAMWFC010000042.1:27262-151519 GCA_027475525.1 Macrolepiota albuminosa | reverse complement strand
AGTGCGGCAAGGTTTCCGGAGCCGGTGCCGAGCCTGCCGTTGATGCGCCTAACCTGTATAGGGTCCTATCACCGGTCGTCACCGACATCATTAGGAAGCGTTTTAACGAGTCAAAAGAAATAATTGCGCATGTAATGGAATCGGCTCCAGTCTCCCTGGAGCGAGCCATGGCACAGATCACGGAGGGGGTCTATGTAAAGTACATCGAAGTAAAAAGAAGCCCAGCAAACGGAGGCGACTTTCGTGGCTGGAATGTCTATATCCACAACTCGTGTCTAAACAATGAAGACCACATCGAACTGATTAAACTGATGAGAGCCTGCAAGTACCCTACGGCGACTTTTGGCTATGGCATTTCCCTCTGAGGAAAGGACACATTACTCTGCGTAAACTGCAAATCGATTGACCATGACACTCCGAATTGCCCATTCCCAAATATCCCCGGCTGGTTAGGGCATAAACCTCCCCTGCAATCCTCAACCGGGCAAAGGCGGGCCTATAACGATGAGTCCTTCCAACAGGGAGGGAGTGCAGGAACCTCTAGGGGTCGCGTATGGGGCAGGGGTTTTAGAGGCCGAGGCCGGGCAAATTTTAAGAGAGGAGGTTTCTTTTAACGAAAATGTCCTGTCCTATCCGTAAATGTTAATGGTTGAATGTCGAAGTATGTAGTGCGCTACCTGTTGCCCTGGAAGTGAGTAATTTCAGAGCACAGGATGATACCAAAAAGCTGAGGACCGAAATATATTGGCCACATGTGGTTCATGTAAGTCCGAGGCCCAGGTCAAAAGACCACAAACGGCAGTCTATAAAAATTAGAGGAAGGTGCCGTGCAGCAGTCCTGCTTAAGCTTGAAGGGTCCCTCCTACCTCCCACAGGTAGTAGGATAAACCATGAAAGCAACGTCCCCCCTGAGAGCTTGGGAAATGCTCTCACCCCGAGATAGCGTGGTTGGCTACTCGGTAAGTCTTATCAACCACTACCACTATATTTAACAATTTTACTGGGAATTTAACAACTGTCAACGGTTCGAGCATCCTGTCGCCTGGGGTTTCTGTGGAGTCAGCCACCGCTCCAGGCCCATTAAACGGATACCAGGATTACGGAGGTGGAACCTCTAATAGAGGGGTCATCCAAATGGATGACAGTGCTTATTCAAGCCAACGAGGAAGCGCCCCAAATGGGGGCCGTACAAGGACTAACTTTCCGAATAGAAGTACTCCGGGAAACAACACAACAGTTGCACGAGAACCCCCCCCTGATCGTGACGACTCCGATGGAGGTTTTTTGGCGGGGTCTGCGAGGACTGGAGCTATGTATAGTGCTACGTTGGTGGGGACGTATCAGCAAGGAAGTCAGGTGATACCGGGTACCCTGGACAATATTGAAATGAACCCAGTGGAGCCCCTCGACCTTGAAGAGTTCGTCGAGGATCGCTCCCAAGAGGTTAGGTCTCCAGTTCTAGAAGCACCTAGAAATGACCATGCTCCTGGTGCGCGGTCGTCGAGAAAGAACACGAAGGCAGCGATTAGAGTTGCAACCCTAAACATACGCGGGTACAGACAATCAGGTGCCCCCATGTCAGAGACAAAATGGCACCACATAAATCAATTAATGCGTGACAAGAAGATTGGGATTTTGGTGGTCCAGGAATCACATCTGAATGAAGAAAGGAAGACAAACATCGAATCTCTTTTCGGAAAAAGATTGAGAGTATTCTACACAGCAGACCCTACGAACCCGACTGGGAAGGGGGGGGTGGCGATAGTACTGAACCGTGACTTGACTAACACTGAAAATGTATTGGTCAAGGAAATCGTTCCCGGGAGAGCCCTTATGATCTCGACTAACTGGCATAGAGACAAAAAGCTGAATATCCTCGGAATATACGCCCCGAATGTAACCCAAGGGGATGGCGAGGCCAACAGGGCATTCTGGAAGAATTTGGATGATTTCTTTAAAGTAAACCCCCAGGTCAAGATAGACGTGATGGCGGGAGACATGAATGTAGTCGAGGATGAAATCAACCGGCTCCCTATGAGGAGCGATCCTGAGGATGCGACCGAAGCCCTAGATAATCTTAAGAATCAACTAGGAATCTAGGATGGATGGAGGGATACCTTCCCAGGAATAAGAGCGTACTCCTATGTCCAAGAAGCAACAATGGCAATGTCTCGTCTTGATAGAATTTATGTCCGCCCGAAACTACTCGAATCCGCGAGAGAATGGAAGATAGAACCACCGGGTGTGCCTGGGACAGACCACTTCCTGGCGTCCGCGATGCTGGCCCACGACGAAGCCCCAATAATGGGGAGAGGCAGGTGGACTATGAAGGAACACATTATAAAGGATAAAAGATTTAGGCAATTTGTAAACGGGGAAGGATGCAAGGCCCTGGAATCCATGAAAAATAGAACGAGAACGAACGATCACAACCCTCAGACAGTATATTTCGCATGGAAAAAGGCCGTGATAGAGCTGGCTAAAATTAGGGACAAAACCATCGTTCCTAAATTCGAGAAGGAAATGAAGGTCCTGCAGTCTACCCTAAATCGGTCTCTGCAAGATGAAAACCTAGATGACCAATCAAGGGGCGAGAGGGTTAAAGACACTATGATGCAAATGTATGCTCTAACAAAGAAGAACCACCTTGAGAAGAGGGATCGGATTGCCACCAAGAACAGGATGGTAGGGGAGACGATGTGCAAATACTGGACACGCTCTGGAAAGGCTGCAAAGCCAAGAGACATTATCTACGCACTTAAAAAGCAAGGAAACAACTTACATGGAGGAGCAGAGAATCTCTATGAGAAGTGCTCTGAGAGAATGGCGAACATGGCCCGGGACTATCATGAAAAACTACAGGATGAAGTCCAAGACGTGTCGGAGGCAGTACGTGAAGAAAAGATAGCTAAAGTCCTTAGCAACATTAAGGCAAGGACCTCAATTTTACAAAAGGAAAAGTTGGGGGCAGGAATAGCCAAGCCGGAAATTGCAAAAGCCCTCAAGAAATCGAAGAATGCCTCAGCGCCAGGCCTAGATGGAATTCCCTATGAATTCTGGAAATCAGTGAACGACCAATACATTAACGACTCGAGACTAAATGACAGGAGCAATGACCAGCGTATGACCTTCGATGTCCTAGAACTATTGTACAGGGTATATATTGATATCCAAGATTTTGGAGTATGTGACAACTCTGCTTTTGCAGAAGGGTGGATGTGTCCTCTTTACAAGAAGAATGATAGATCGGACATCGCAAACTATAGGCCTATTACATGCCTTAACACCGACTATAAACTTTTCACAAAGATCCTAGCGGAGACTAGCGGGTGTGATAACTGACCTAGTCCATAAAAGCCAAGCAGGTTTCATACCTGGAAGAAGTATTACGGAACAGACCAAGCTCATAAGGATGATGATACACTATGCTGAGGTGGCTGAAGAAAATGGAATGATAGTCGCCCTTGACCAGGAAAAAGCTTACGATAAAATTGATCATGGGTACTTATGGCGCACTCTAGAAACTTTTGGTATTCCACCGAGCTTCATAAATACTGTCAAAACGCTATACGAGAATGCTGAGACAAAGATCATGATCAACGGTGTCCTTAGCGCACCATGGAAAGTCACGAGGGGTGTGAGACAGGGCGACCCTCTGTCATGCCTACTCTTCGATCTTGCCATTGAACCCCTGGCAGCATCCCTACGTGAGTCCGATTTAGTAGGCTTCAAAATCCCAGGCCATAATGAAAAATTGATCGTGACACTCTTCGCCGACGATACCACGACGTTCTTGTCGGCGGACGATGATCTGCATAAGCTGGAAGAGATCCTGAACGAATGGTGCATTGCAGCGAGAGCTAAATTTAATACCGCAAAAATGGAGATTATCCCGTTGGGTGTGAAGGAGTTCAGAGAAGAATTCAGTAGAAGTAGGAAATTATGACCAGACTCCCCGATCATCCCTGAAAACATTCACATAGCGGAGGACGGCTCTGTAATACGGATTTTAGGGGCATGGTTTGGAAATGAGATAGATATTGGGTCCCCATGGGCCAACACACTAGAGAAAATAGATAAGGCCTTGAACGCCTGGGAAAAAAGCCATCCCTCAATGGAGGGCAGGAAACTGATTATACAGATGGTGGTGGCAGGTATGTCACAATACCTTACCCAGGTCCAGGGTATGCCGAAACAGGTAGAAAAAGCGCTCACAAAAAGAGTAAACAGGTTCATGTGGGCAGGCAAAAGCCCTCTCATTAATGAACACACCTTGTGTAAAAAAGTCGAAGAGGGAGGCTGAGGCCTAGTTGATATTAGAACGAGGAACAAAGCCATCGACATCATGTGGCTGAAGTCATATCTGAACTTTGGCCCAGACAGACCTCTATGGGCACTCGTTGCAGATGCTCTGATGGCATTAAATGTCCCGGTTTCAAAAGATAAGGTCGATCCCCTTATAAAACTTAGCCCATTCCTACAATCATGGAAAACTAGGTCGTCAAGCAAAGGCGAGATATGCCGTGATATAACCAGTCTTTTTAGAACAGCTAAGGAGTTTAATGTTAGACTTGAGAATATAGCCCTGGAGAGGGATATAATCCTTAGCATGCCGTTGTGGTACCATATAGAAGCCGACTCCAGGCTTCGAAGGATGAACGGAGGTAAAATAGCAAAGTGCCTAAAAACAAAGCACTCAATTAGATTAGTGAGAGAAGCTGCTTGCCTGGCATCAAGTATAGCAGACCTATCCCACCAAGACTCCCCAGAGTGCAAATGTAGGGGCTGTAATAGAATAGAAGACGAAACAGGCTGCATGCATCCTAACTTGTGCACGAAGAGAGTGTCCTCCATGCTGGACATACTCCCAGAAAAATGGGACCCGAGAAAGAGCAGCGAGGAGGAACAACCAGACGCAGAAGGGGGAATAGAACCAACTGAGGGAGCCCTCAAAATCTTCAACCCAAACAAGTTAACAAAAGGCTACATTGGTGACGCTTTTAGAATTTTCACATCGGGGAGGAAATGCAATACGTTATATCCGGAGACACAGATCGAGGGCCCAAACGACCCCCTGAGAGTCACAATATGGGGTAAAAACCGAACAGTTTTGAATGACAGTACAGAACCAGATGAGAAAGCCTTAGATTTCACCCTGGCAGGTGTCGCGTGTGAGAATGAGGAAGAACGCGATGCAGGAGCTAAATGACTCAACGTTGGCCAAAACACATCCTGCTCTGCACTCATAATAGCAATAATACTGGCCTCAGTAAAATGCGGCATAAACACCCCATTGACCCTGATAATCAGATCCAGCACACTACTGGACATACTCACGACAAGCCTACAAAAAATGGAAGATGAGGGTTTCTACGGCACACACGACGCAGGTCTCCTGCAGACCCTCTTAGGCCGTCTTAGGATGCACAAAACAAGGATTTGCCTCCTCGACGCCACTGAAGATCCAATGACTCCGTTGGACGCGAAAGCAAAAGCCCTGGCACTTGGAGCCGCAAACTCTGGCAGGCCCATGATCCTGCCTCCAATCCCAGAGGAGCTCCACCTCACTGGCGCTAGACTGGCTTCGATGACTCAAGCCATTGCCTACGGGACGATAAAACAACTTGGCACAAACTTAGTGAGGACAAGGACCCAGAAGATGATCAGAAGTGTTAAATTATATGCTAAAAGTGTAAGTGGTATCGTACCAAATGAGGCCACGATCTGGCGAGGAATAAGGAACAAGGATTTCTCAAGACAGATCAGGATTTTCCTATGGAAAGTGGCCCACGACGCGTATAAGGTTGGACAATACTGGGATCGCCCATCTATGGATCAAAACCTGAGAGTCCGTGCCCTGTGTAGTGTCGATAATTGTACTGACTCTTTGGAACATATCCTCGGAGGCTGTACCAGCCCAGGGCAACAGATAATTTGGAGCTTGGCTGACGACATATGGAAGAAGAAGACGGGGGATCACCTTGGACCCCAAAGTCCTGCCTCAGTCATAGGTTGCACCTTTCAGAGAGTAAAATCGACATGCTCCACGAAATCGGCGGGCCTAGCCAGGCTCCTGAGGATTCTGGTGGTAGAATCAGCATACTTAGTATGGGTACTGAGGTGTGAAAGAACGATTCAGAAAGAGAACTCACCATTTAGTAGCAAGGAAGTCTCTGGGAGGTGGTTTAAAGTTATAAGAGATCGAGCTGCCCTAGATATGAAAGTAACCACCCCTAAGTCAGGTAAAAAGGCCCGTTTGGAGGCAATTATCAAGGAGACGTGGGAGGACACTGGTTTTGTGGGCAGCTCAAAGTCCAGCCTGGAAGGGGGACAAAGCGGGGTTTTAGTGGGTAGTGGGCTTGTCACGGCCGGGGTGGGTTAACCTCTCCGGTTGGGCCCTTAGCCCCACACTTGTGTGTAAATGGCATTTCCTCGCGGAACGATACAGCTGACGATATATGGAACCTGGTTGTAAGCCCGGGTGTTCAGCACAGCGGGTGGAGAGGAGACGACCATGGCGTCATCCTCGTCACTAATAACGCTACTCCAAAAAAAAAAAAAAAAAAAAAAAAAAAAAAGAGACTGGAAGTGGTCACCGACGATCTTTGTGAGCGAGTCATGTGACAATCTTCGTTATTGCGCGTCGTGTTATTTGACTGTGTTATGAATCACTTATGTCCCAGACGCCAAGCGACCTCGCAGATGGCGTGCCATTCTCGTTGTGGGTTCAATAGTCTCATCATATACCCTAACTTACTATCTTTCTCAGTTTCTGCTCTCTCCTTCGCGAGATTTCCAAGGCCTCCTCCCATAAGGCCTCTTCGAGTCACCGTTGTGGAAACCCCGACTATCCAGCACTCAACATCTTTCGCCGATGGGTGAACAAACTCAGGAAAGACTTTCTGCCTTTACCGCCTGGAACGACCGCAACTGTTTTTAAGCTGCTGTTTCCTGAGGAGGATCAACATCGAAGATTCGACATGCAGGAAACACGCCTTGCCCGCAATATAGCTGACTCATTTGGCATTGATAAATGCTTTCTCGATAACTGGCTCTGTGAAAATGCATCTGGTTGTCTCGGCGAAGAACTAAGGCTAGTCTTGGAAAGAACGTCCACGGTACGTATGGATCTCGACCTCAAAGATCATCGCTAATCAATGAATGACCAGACTGTGGGTGGCCACATTAGTCCTCTTTCAATCACTCAAGTCGACGAACTACTTGACGAGCTTGCTTCAACTTCAGGTTATAGCCACAAGTCTATCCGCAAGAAATACCCTCTTGACAAGCGCAGAGCTCGACTTCCAATCATAAAGGACCTCTTTCGTACTCTATCTCCTATTGACGCGAGTTTTCTGACGCAAATAATCCTGAAGGACTTACGGCCAATCCTATACCCCCTCCGTGATACACACTACATCGCTTCCCTAATAGGACACAACTCCACTTCCGTCAAGATGCTTTGTAAAGAAGACGCTATGAATATCTGGGACCCTTCTAGATGGATGCTCAACTCATACCGTGTCAAGGCGACCTTCATCGAAACTGCTACTGAATTTGAGAGACCGTCAAGCGAGAGAAGCCCTAACGTTCCCAAGATTGGTGTCCCCGTCGCGGTAGCTACTTTTTATTGTACATCATTATATAAAACCTTGTTTTTCCAACAATGGTGGCAGATACCGAAATCTGAGAAAGGCAGGAATCCACGACACGCACTCCAATATTTCTGCTCTCGGCAACAGAAGCGAAGACAACAACAGCAAGTATGGGCAGAAACGAAGTATGATGGGGAACGTGCACAGATTCATGTTGAAGTCCGGCCTGGACGAACGACTATCACTATTTTCAGCAAGAGTGGAAGGGACTCGACGTTGGACAGGATGGCTGTTCATGATGTAATTTATCAGGCACTGGGACTGACAAAGAATGGTGATACTAGCCAGTCTAAAATTCGACAGAGCGTTATTCTCGATGCGGAAATGGTGGCTTTTGACGGGAAGAAAGTTGACGGTGCGATCACACCTTCCTCACCATCCTAACATTGACGCCGCAAATCGTCTCTCCCTGATTTAGAGTTCTGGAGAATAAAAAATTTGATCGAAGAAACAGCTATCGGAATCCGAAAACGAAAACGTATATACAAGGAGTCGCAAGTAAATTCTGAACAGTGTGTCCTTCTCCTTGCTCACACTATGCCTATACCTCATAAGTTTACTTCCGATGCCAGAGAAGAATCCCAATCATCAATGATGACCTCCAACTCGCCCGCTCGCCGCCTTGGTCTCGTCTTCTTCGACATCCTCTCCATCAACTCCAAGTCCCTCCTCATGACACCTTACCGTATCCGCCGTTCGATTCTTGAATCGCTCATCCGCGTCGTCCCAGGAGAATGTATACTTTCTCACCGCGTCCCAGTCGGCAGTGGGTCCTTGGATTATGCAGAAAACGCGCAGGTCATCGCGCTCGAGAAGATATTTGCGGAATCGATCGCAACGTATCAAGAGGGGTTGGTGATGAAAGGTGAAGAGACGGTGTACCATGATTTTTTGACGCCTTGGGTGAAGATCAAGAAGGATTACATCCCTGGGTATGGGGATACGGTTGATATGGTCGTTATTGGGGTTACGTGGGAAAGAGAACGGGGGAGGGTGCTTAGAGGTGAGATACTCTTTCAAGCGAGGAAAACCTACGCCGACGAGAACTGCAGTGCCTCCCTCTACAATGACGACGTTCTATATCGGCGGTATAGATAATTCCGATGAAGTTAGGCGCCAAGTAAGTCTTTTGGACAATCATTCCGTGTAGTGGACTTATCAGGGTTCAAGCCGTCTCTTCGACCGCATTTTCAAGTGTATTTTACCGTTTCTTACGGGCTAACCAGGAACCAGCTCGAGGAAGTTAATTTCCTCATACGCAGCTCGGAAACGATTCCGTATGGTTCCTCCAAGGCGAGTACCCATTCATCGTCCCGAAACCACATGTATCATCTTACCCCGGCGTTCACAGAGAGGCAATGCCCTTCAATATACCTTCACCCTTCTCCAGGGTCTTGCGCCACCGAGATATATTCTCAAGGAGCCCTTGCTTGCCGAGCTTTACGGGGCAGGGTTTACCAAAGCTCCGAAAAGTCGGGTTAGTATTTTCGTTCTTACAACATCTCAAGGCTTCTATCTGACATACAGTCATTCAGCACTACGAGCTTCGATTCCCAAGAGTGACAAAGATTCACCGCCGGAGCGACCGCCCATGGACCGAAGGTGTCAATCTCGAAGACCTCCACAAGATCGCGTGCGCTTCCGTCGGGCGAGACACCTCCGATAAAGAGGCGAAGGACATCACTGCTGAGATGTGGGGCATCCAGGCTTCCCCCGGTGCCCATTCTGAGCTGAAAATAAAGGCAACAACGGATTTGTGGAGGGAAAAATTCGCTGCATTGGATGGAAGGGTTATGACTAGAGACTCTGCGAGTCATCCAGTATCTCTGACTTCGTCTTCTGTGCCTGCAGTAACCCCGCGCGATGCCGATCCAGAGGTCGTCTTCCTTCCTCCCACGAAGAAACGCCGCATCTCTCAGGAGGAAGGAATATCAAACATCTTAGTCTCATCTCAATCATCCAGATCCAGAATGGCAAAAGACACTACACAGCCCCTCAAAATCAGGACAAACATCGTATTAAATCAACCGATGTTATCTTCAGGCCATCCGCAGAACCAGAGCTCAAACCTAGAAATTCCTCGTTCTCCACCTTTGACGCCACAAAAGCCACCACCGAAACCAATACACAACAAGGTCCGCCCTGGTTCTCCTCTCGTACTTGCACGCCCAGCGCCGGTGTGTACACCAACACTATCCAATGCCCTCGAGTTCCTACAAAACGCTCTTGTCTGGTTCGCCAAACCACGCAGTGAATCCTGGGGGGTGAGAAACCTCATACCGCGGCAACAGCGGGTTCATTCTGTTGAAGCGTTTCTAGCAGGGTGCGGATGGTGTACCGACTCTTCTGGAGCCGACTGGGTAGAGAAGGGTGTCATTTTTGTGGATAATCACACAGTAGCCGCGAAGGATATTGCGCGGCGTGCATTGGAGATGATCGACGATCGATTTCGTGTATTGCCATTAGACCAGCCGCGAAAACGAATCTTGATTATCGACCAGAAGAGATGGACGTTGAACGATGGGATGAAAATGCATGTATTATATCAGTTCGACTAGCTAATGTATATCTTATGATCATTAAAGTTTACCGTTTGTGACAGTTGGTTTTTAACGTTCCCCATAATCAGATGATCTGGTGGAGAGTATAGTATACAACCTGCAAATTGTAATCTCTTGTATAATAATACATGGCTCGTACCAGGGTGTTGAACTAATATGGCAGATGTTTGTCCGCTTCCTATGTAAGAATTTCTACATTATCTAGATTGGTCTAGCCGCCAGTTTCCCGAGCTCCCTCCCCATTAATGACCTCATTCGCGTCTTCCCCTTCGTCGTCAGTCATTTCCCCGAGGTCTGGATCAACTGCTGATTCTTTAAACTTCAAAACCTCTTTCTCTGGTTCATGATTGCGTAATCGCATCTCCACCAAAAATTCCTTATCGCGGACAGACTGAGACCATTTCCCGAGAAGCCCATATAATACGACAGCCGAACGCACGAGCCCCACAAGCATGAAAATCCCCGGGTAAACGTGCATGACTAGGGAAAGGCAGAAGGATGAGTAAAATCCAGAGGAGAGAAGGGTCACTCACATATGAACTTATCATCAAGGGGGATATTTGGGAAAAAGTATTGCATCGCGCGGAAAACAACGCCAGGAAAGACGATCGTGCCAAGGAGGCCGCCTGCGAGGGGACCGATAACTTCCTTCGTTGCCTGCACCGGGTCACTCTTTGACCATCCATTTTGTATAATCTAATTACGACGTTAAATAGATTTAAAAAAAGGATAGTCATGAACGCACATGCTGAATACCTCGCGAGAACTGATTCGGCGGCTGTAATCGATTGGCATGCAATGCAATTTTCACGTAGATTAGTCCCAGCGCCCATGTATCGACCACCCGAATGCGTGGTGTCATTCCTGGGTCCAGTGTAAACCGGATCGGCAGGACGATATACAAATCAATGACAAACGATATCAGTGTTGGAATCAAGATGCCTAGACATAAAGCCATATAGAGTGACTTGACCACCAACACTGCTCCACGTTTGATGACGACGATTGGTAGGTCCTGCCCTCGGTGCCGCTCTCCAGAGGTACGTTGCCGTCGGCGATCCAGCCGATCAATCGACGAACCGAGGAGGTAGAACCCCCACATCATATAGAATCCAACTATCAGCGAATAGCCGTCATGTACGTTCCTCGTCGTGAACATTTCGAAAAAACGGCGCCCGAGAAGAACAGGAAGCCCCACCGCAATGCCCAAGATGGATGCACCAATAGCCCACATGACGGCAATGAAACAGAAGATACGGTACCGAAAGTACGGCGGGATATACACGACCACAAATTCATCCTTGATCTGGCGCCCCGCCCGCTGCACTTCCTCGTTCTGCTGTACCATCAGCACTCTCGCGGCATCATCGACAGGTTGCCCGTCTGCCGTTACACCTGCCGTGACGCGCATGTCCCGCGGGAGGACGACATTGTCGGTGGCAGGAACGCGCCTAAACGCCCCGTCCACAAAGCGGCGGTCACCATCGCCAGCTCTGTTGAAGAACGATAGCATGGAACGTTCTTCGTCGGGGTGTTGGCCAGCAAAGAAATATGAAGTCAAACAAAGTCGTTTGGCAACAAATTTCCAAACAATTGTAGTGACCGCTTTGAGCGCTTTTTTGGGCCTAAAGTATTGCATAGTATAGGGCAAAACGATGTGCAGAAAGAGAAGGTCCACAGGCACATTAGACAGAGGTTCCCTATCAAAATATATAAGGCAATTGTTCTATGATTCATACACAGGATGACTGCTGACCTGTTCTTCCATCTGATAGGCATGATCGATTTGTACCCGAACTTAAGAAGTCCAGCTACGCTGCCGACGACACAAGCCACCACACATGAATACATCACCCCACTGATCAAATCTTCCTTAGCTGTTCCCATGTTGAGCGGTCAAGGATCTCCCTAATGGGATGTGAATTTACATCTTGAGGATCCTTGATGAACCACATGGCTCCTGGACGGAGCGGTCAAGGATCTCCCTAATGGGATGTGAATTTACATCTTGAGGATCCTTGATGAACCACATGGCTCCTGGACGCATCACGCTCCGGCAACCAGACAGAACTACTGCGAAAGCATACCTAAAATTATGTTGGATCATAGGTTTGCCAAAGAAAGAGATATACAAACATGAACATCGTTCCGGCAACCCAGTGATAAAAAATGGCTGTGAGCGGCGCCTCCGTAAAGAATGTAGCGCGCGACGTGAAATTCGCTTCGGGAAAATACCACACAGTGCACAGATCGTGAGCGGCGCCTCCGTAAAGAATGTAGCGCGCGACGTGAAATTCGCTTCGGGAAAATACCACACAGTGCACAGATCCAAAACGATGCCACACGAAAGCGGGAAGCTGATCAACTCAATGAAAATGAACGCGGCAACCTGAGGAGAAATCAGCAACCTTGGCACAGCCGTATTAGGCGCGAAAGATCACCTTCAAAACAAGGAGTTGCTGGCGAACAGCGATCCTAACAGCCCTACCAGCCGTCCTTGCACTCCCCACTGCTATGAAATTCAAATACACGGACAGAAGCAGGCCAACGACAGCATAACCCAAACAAATTGCGAATGCTCGGTTAGCGGGCGCCTCACCGACCGCCATCCGTTCCCAGATGAACAACGTCTTGCCAGAAGTGAGTCTGATCTTCTCTCCTAAGGGAGCAAAATACGGCTCAGCTACATCCATAAACTTTTCAAAGCATTCCAAGACAAATGACGGCGCTTCTCTGGCCTTTTGAGACGCGGTCGGCGCAGTTGTCCACGCAATGATTCGCTTGAAAGGATTATTTCCAAATTTCTCGACATTCTCTCCCTGTACGTCATGAAAAGCGGCATCCTTTGGTTAGACTAGATGACATACTAATCTGGCAGACCCAACAACAATGTTACCAACAACCCCATCTCCAAGAAACGGTCCTGCAAGCCATAAAAGACTAATGCCAAAGAACTTGACTGTTTTGATCGTCGCGCGTATCAAGGATGGAAACAGAATTTCCAGGAGTAAGAAGGCCAGAGAATCAACGACAGGATCTGTGATGAGACGAATGGCCCGAATTGGCAAGTGCAGAATTTGGAGAAAACGTGGTGGGTCCAGCTAAAGTCAATGATAAAACTCTACATCTTAATGGTTAGAAAATGACCTTGACATACAGATAACAAAGCAGTTATTTTTCCAATTGTGAAAGGGATCCATACACCAAGACCAATGGCAGTGTCTAAAACGAATATCATTAAGGCGGCCTACGAGGAACAGGTATTATCAGAACGAGACGGAACAATGCAATTAAAGTGTTGGACCAACATTTTGTAACACTCCATAGAATGGGCCTCGCATTCCAATAGCTATATAGAGTGTGAATCCATCAACTACGGTCAAGAGGACACTGTTTATTTGCTCACCTTCCATTGCACCTTCCATATCATCCTCGACATTACCTTCCAGCTCTTCCGCAAATTCAGGAGGAATCTCGACCTCAGGCACAGGATTTTGAACCGCACCTTGTTCACGAGGCGGTAGTCCAATAACGTTTTCTCGAGGATCCCCCCCTCCTGGTTCTAGTCCTGCTCCATCCCCAGCTACTTCACCCTCTGCAGCTTCCCAAGCATCAAAAACAAAATCCTCCATTTCGCCTGGTTCTTCATCCTCCCCATCGTGTTCAAACACATCATCCATAGGGTCATCTGCATTCTGTCTCCAACCTTCATCATCAACATCACCCTCTTTATCCGTGTCGTCGTCGCTGGGCGTCCCCGGTCTTGATGTCTTTTCATCAGATTCAGGATCATCGAAATAGTGCAAGAATTCCTTCTGGTTGATAGCTTCATCCTCAGTATCATCATCTACTTCGAATGGGTCCGGTAATCGAGACGGGCCGGCTTCAGCTTCTTCTAATTCTTCCGGTGCGCGGTAGCTAGCTAACCTTTGAGTTACCGCCTGTGACGCAGCGGAGGAAGAAGACGATTCAGATAATGATACAAGGTCAGGAGTAGAAGAGGACGGGAGTGTCGGCCGTTTCTGATTCAGTGAGGAAGAAGATAAGGGCGTCCCACCATCTGGTTTTTTTGCTGAGGGAGACGGCACCGGTTTGACACCGTCGGAAATAGATGGCATGACAGGTGGAGACGCTTGGGCCGTGGCTGAGGGTGGCACAAAAGTGAATTGGAATTTTGGATCGACCTCCAACGGAATCCTCGCCAAGGGTTCTTGACCCATGCCATGCCATGTCGTTTTTTGCCTCACTCCTGCGAGCCTTGCAGAACGGATACGTCGCATAAAAACTTTTCTTTTGGTGCGTTCCTCTTCGTAATCCATCTCTTCTTTTGCTCTCTCCTCCTCTGACCATCGGAATGTGTCGGACACCAGTGCCTCTAATGCTCGGAGGGCTTCCGCCTGGCGCAGAGCAAGAGCTTCCTCCAACGGATGCGGTGGTGGCTGAGCTGCCGCGGGAGGCCGAGGAGCGACACGAGGTGCTATTCCGCAAGAGCTTCCTCCAACGGATGCGGTGGTGGCTGAGCTGCCGCGGGAGGCCGAGGAGCGACACGAGGTGCTATTCCCTCTTCCGGAAGAATTTCGTCGTCTTCAAAAATGCCGGGACGAGCATTCTGAGAAATCCATTCGCGAAGAAGAAAAACAGCGACGAAGGTCAAGACAATGAGAGACGCAATTATTTGGCCTGTAAACACGTCCGCAGAAAGAGCAGCCCAGACCGGATGACTCGTCAGACGACCTAGGAAAGTCGTAGGTTGAGGTATTGATTCGTCGAAATGTATGTTGTAGAAGGGGCTTCCGTCATTGTTTGGAGAGTGAGGTCGAGTTCGTCCACTTATCCACCATGCACTGATAAATATCATGAGCCGACAGTTAATTTTACCAGATGCGATTGACACACGTCGATTCACCCATCGAGAAATACATCCTCCATGTCCATACCGTCGCCCACGGCAAAGCGGTAAGCCAGATAGTCCCAACGACAACCCCTCTCAAACCGAATAACAACGCGAACAATATCTGCTGAATGAGCTTCTTCACCAAAAGTAGTGTAGGTAGTGATGTCGGCATATTGGATGCATATACTAGAGATCTCCAAGTCAGACGACCGACCAAGGATGGGACGTTCGGTTACAAACCTTTTGTAAACGAGTACGCATGCTTGCATACATCACAATTCTTCTTCTTACTGTGGGATAACCATGTAGTTAGGCTTTTGTAAGCATAGATAGTTAGCAAAGTGATGCTTTCAAGATAAATATTTGTACTCACCAATCCTGATGTATATATCGAATCGTCCCCGAGCACTTGCAAGGATGAAAAAGGGGCTGCCCCTCTTCGGCTGGAGCACTACAGATGCGACATGTATCTGCAAGAAAACCCGAGCTTGAGTGCTGTCCGCTCGAAAAGCCCGCCAGACACACCTTGTTCTTCGGCCTCTTGCATGGGTAAAGAGAGTATTAGATCACAGAGACGGTTCAATTAAGAACAGAATCCGCTTTGAGACGACGAATGTGGCGAGGTAGGTTGAAGGCGTTGTAGGCGTTGTAATGAGTCGTGCTCACCGTTTCGGGTGAACGAGATGTATCACGTAAGCCTGGTTTGACACGTGGGACCACGATCAAAAGTCGGTAAGATCGCGACTTGAAAAAGAGCAAAAAACGGTCTGAGGTCATTATGAATTCGCATTACTGTGGGCTGCAGAAGATCCAAGTACATATATCAATGTCTATGGGTCTACTGATGAGTCGATACCATGCTTGAAGAAGTATCAGTTCAAATGTCGCACATTCGTGAATAAAATCAAACATCAGCTCATACTCCATACAGAAGCCTTGCATTATCCCTTGCTTCTCGCATGACCCTCTCTGCTGTCCACGCCTCTCCAGCGACACGAGCAACAAATTCTGCCGTCCAGGGCACCATCGCCGTATGACATAGCGGGAGCTTGCCCTTGATACCCTCAAGCGACTCGTACAGATTTGCAGGAACCATATAAGGCGCATCAGTCTCAAGCACAATACGTAGAGGACCTTGATTCTGGGCAGCCATGTTCCGAATAACAGTGGACGTATCCGCGTTACTGGAGTATGTTATGACGCCTGTAATTCCAATATAAAGGTTAGGGAAATGGTCGAGAAGTCGCTGGGCGAAATCAGGGGAATCGGTGAAACAGTGAATATGAATCTATCGTCAACAATCAGAGCATGTAATCCACGATCAGAAAGGGACGCACTTTATGATCTGCAGGTACCTCCGCTTTGAGAATGCGCTCCGTATCCGCGTCTGCCTCGCGTGTGTGAATTGTCAGTGGCTTTCCAAGACGAACGGCGTGTCTAAGCTGCCGTGTAAAGACCTCTTGTTGGATTTCTCGAGGAGAGTTATCATAGTGGTAATCAAGACCCATTTCACCCCATCCAACACAACGAGGGTGGGACATCGCTTCTAGACTAGCTCAAAGTCAGCTTCGTTGAAAAAAAGGAGCAATAATACTGACAGATTTTTCTCCACGTCGTCGTTAAATAACTTAGCTTCATGTCTGTGATGAAGTTAAGCACGTAAAAACATGAGGAGCGGAAAGCGAATTACGGATGAACACCTACACCATTCACTTCAGGAAAGGCATGCGCTCTGCGTAGACAATGAACAAAAGCTCACCAATAACAAACCAATAATCCATCCCATTCCATATCTTCTCCCGATCCTCCTTTGCCAACGCGCTATCTGCAAATGTCTTCCACAAAGGACGAACTGGGGCCTCACACCACACGTCAATAACCGCCTCAACATTCCGACCCTCATACATATGTTTCACGAAGTCATGTACGTCCTTTATTGCTCCCTCTTTATACCTTGTCCGATACATCTCAAAAGTCGACGCCAGATGCGTGTGCGTGTCGACTATCGGTGATGTTGACGGCGGCGCCGGGAGCAGTAGGAAAGATTCAGAGGGTGTACTAGACTTTTTCTTGCCCATTTTTCGATGATACCCTTGGCTTTGTAGACGGAAAGTGTGGACGGTTGACAATCGGCAAGGACGGTAGAGAGACCGACAGAAAGTTAGAGAAATCATGAACTATTTTTGGCATCAGTTTTTGCGTTGACCGTTGCGTTGACAAAATTGTCGATCAGGGTCGGCGTCAACCTATCTCTCGTCTTCTAAGAAGTAGTGCAAGTCATTGTATTAAGGTCGAAAGTTCATTAATGGTCAGTGACACTACTATGCCACACTATTTTAGCTGGTGGTCTCCTACAGTGATTGATTGTCGATAGTAGATTGCGTGGATCCACTGTCCTTACTTGGTTAGCTATATAGCTGGTGGTCTCCTACAGTGATTGATTGTCGATAGTAGATTGCGTGGATCCACTGTCCTTACTTGGTTAGCTATACTTTTTTTAGCCTTGGCAGCTAGCCTTTTCTTATGTCAAGCATTTTCGAAAACGCACACACCTTATCGTCGTGTCTCTTCTCTTGGCAACTGCTTGCACACCTTCACAATATCCTCCGATCAGCCTGAAGACCACGAACTCGCCAGGCACGGTCTGTACAATTCCAGGTTCATTCATATTCGATGTCAAGTGTACAATCTGCTGACGTGGGGCTCAAAATGACTGAGAGTGACACCGTTCATATCTTACAAGTTACGGGAAAGGTCGTACTAGCTAGACGCTTGGAAACTCTAGGCGATTACTGGGAGCAGCAGTTAGCCTGCCGGATAACGATTAAAGTTATCATCATGGGGCAAATGCTTCTTGAGCGGGGAGCGCGTGAATTCTGCCTGAAGTAGTATTGACAAGTGATGTCTTGGAAAACAAAATGACGCCTACATTTCGCAAGCCATGCGCTCTTGGACCTTCTATTCTCATGCTACTGCAGAATCTCATGCTCTAGGTGACACCGTTGCGGCTATGCTGCAAGAAGTACCTGCCCTTGTCCGGAAACATATAAATAATCTGGGCTGTGTCATCAAGTCCCTGCAATTGTTCAACTCCGCCATGTTCTGGCCCGCTGCCCTTGTTTTGAGTCTCGTGCCGTTCAGCGTTGCAAAACCTTTTTCGAGGCGATGGAGCGATGTTGCTGTGAAGCACTCTTGGGTCGAAGCACCCCGCGGATGGCAATATCACTCATCTTTTCGAGGCGATGGAGCGATGTTGCTGTGAAGCACTCTTGGGTCGAAGCACCCCGCGGATGGCAATATCACTCATCTGCTCCGGCAGACCACGAATTCTTAATGCGGGTTGCCTTGAAACAGGAAAACATCGATTCTTTAATTGCCAGCCTGTGGGAAACCAGCGACCCTACCCATGCAAGGTATTTCAATATGGCTATTTTTCATCGTTCCATCTCATACCTCGCTTAGATACGGTCAACATTTGACCCCTGCTGAGGCCGAAGCTCTTGTTGCTCCTCACCCGGACTCCAGAGAGGCTGTTAATGCTGGCTTGAATATCATGGCATCCCAGCGGAGAACATCGCATACAGTACTGGTGGTGGTGAATGGGTTACTATCCGTGTTGGCTTGAATATCATGGCATCCCAGCGGAGAACATCGCATACAGTACTGGTGGTGGTGAATGGGTTACTATCCGTGTCTCCGTTGCCGAGGCCGAGCGCATGCTCGATACCAAGTACAACGTCTACTACCACCCTACATCGAACGAGAAAGTTGTTCGTGCCTTGAGCTACTCTCTCCCTCGTGAGCTTCACTCTCACGTCGATGTTGTGACCCCCACAACGTATTTCGGTACTATACGCAGTATGCGCTCAACCAGTTTCCTTCAGCCTTTGGAAGAAGAAGAAACCCTTCCGGAGGACTTCAACAGTGATGCCGCAGTCCCTAGAAGTTGCAATACCGCAGTAACCATCTCCTGTCTCAGAGGGCTATACAATACTACTAATTATGTTCCTGCTGCTACCAACATCAATAAACTCGGTGTTGCTGGGTACCTTGAAGAATTCGCGAACCGCGCTGACCTCCAAGTATTAGTCTTGTTGATCTCTCCGTTATAGTCTATGTACTTACTAACATCTACAGACGTTCTTCCAACAGTTCCGGACAGATGCGGTTGGATCGAGCTTCTCTACTGTCCTTGTCAACGGTGGTCTCGATAATCAGAACGAACCAGGTGTGGAGGTATGAACCCAAAACAGGCCTAGTTTTTCTGACGCAATAACCGATTTGTTCAGGCGAACCTTGATATCCAATACACGACTGGTATCTCGTTCCCGACGCCCAACATTTACTACAGGTGAGTCCTATGTATTATCTTGTCGACGTCTGTTGACCTTTTCGGAAGCACTGGCGGTTCTCCTCCTTTTATTCCCGATGACTCTACTCCCTCCAACACTAACGAGCCTTACCTCGATTGGCTAAACTTCATTCTCAATTCAACAACCATTCCGCAGACAATCACAACTTCTTATGGAGATGACGAGCAAACCGTAAGGAAGATTAGTGACCTAAGTACTAGTTATAATTACGTTTCATCATAGGTTCCTCAAGATTATGCCATCAAGGTCTGCAACCTGTTTGCTCAGCTCGGTTCCATTGGCACCACGGCATTTTTCTCTAGTGGTGATGAAGGGTAAGCTCAAAAAGCTTGAAGTTAATTATGCTAACAGTTTTGCGTAGTGTTGGTGCTGGTGACTGCCTCACCAACGATGGTACGGGGAGAAAGATCTTCCAACCCGCGTTCCCAGCATCGTACGTCATTCCATTGTTTTCTCCGCGTTTCATACCGACCTTGGTCCAGTTGCCCATTTGTGACTACTGTTGGCGGTACCACGAGGACCGCCCCCGAAGTCGCAGTCAGCTTTTCCGGAGGAGGATTCTCTCGTTACTTCGCTCAGCCATCTTACCAATCTTCTGCTGTTTCCACCTTTTTGTCCAGTCTCGGATCAACATTCTCTGGGCTCTTTAAGTACGTAGTTCCTCGCATTTAATGAAGTTTCTTATTCCGGAGTAAAATCTTCTTCAGCGCCACTGGACGTGCCTATCCTGACGTTTCTGCTCAAGCAAGCGGTTTCCGCGTCATTATTGGTGGTTCGCTCAATTCCGTCGGTGGAACTAGTGCTAGCTCTCCTGTCAGTACATCTCCAATATGTGCTTGCTCTATTAGTTGACATCCGTTGCCGCATTTGATGAAGTTTCTTATTCCGGAGTACAAATCATTCTTCGCCGCTGGACGCCTATCCTGACGTTTCTGCTCTCAAGCGGTTTCCGCGTCATTATTGGTGGTTCGCTCAATTCCGTCGGTGGAACTAGTGCTAGCTCTCCTGTCAGTACATTATTGCTTGCTCTATTAGTTGACATAATGACAGACCGTTGCCGCTATCTTCTCCCTCCTGAATGATCGCCGCAAACAAGCCATCGCTTGGATTCGTCAATCCACTCATCTTCTAACCCTTCCGCCTTCAATGATCTGGCTCCAACCCCGGATGCGGATGGTACGTATCCCAGTGTTCTTTAGGAAAACATCGGAACTCATTGACAGGATTCACCGCGAGGGCCGGATGGGACCCTGTATGTTGGAATTATCTCGTTTTGCATTAAGTTTTACTGATATGACAGGATTCACCGCGAGGGCCGGATGGGACCCTGTATGTTGGAATTATCTCGTTTTGCATTAAGTTTTACTGATTTTTGGTATCCAGGTGACTGGATTAGGTACACCCGATTTTGCGAAACTCATGCTAATTGTTTGATTCTACGAGCGAGATGTAAGGTTTTGTATTTGTAACGATCATGTAACGTGACTGCACAAGTTGTACTTTTCGTGAAAGCTATTGAACCTGATTGGATAGTGGCGCACTCGGACCGAGAGCGGCTGAACCCAATCCCCTAGCACCGCGATCCCTTATTACTGGATAGATGAAACCAGATTGGAAGTGCTGTTCCCCAATTAGGCAAGTCCTAGTGAGCTTCCAACAGGGCAGGCATGTGTATAGACTTCGATCAATTGAAACCAGACATCAATGGGGTTTCGCTGATTTTCAATTTTTTCGCGGCCCTGCTAATCAATTCAAGATAATACAGCATCAAAATGCTAGTACTAGCGATACCTTATATGCATTTAGATCATGATCCAAGAGGTAAACTATGCCTTGTGTGGCCAATATGCCTATATAGACTACGAAACCGCCGGTGATGGAAGCATGTATATACTCATAACCGCCGGTTTCGAAACAGGTCGATCACATCGTGTCAATCAGGGGTTTCATCAAAACGGTCAAGTGGCGCAGACACACGTCAAATCACAGAGGATGTAAAATATTTCCACAAAAAAGTTCTAGAAATCTTTCTCGAGCTACTCCTCAATGATTGATGATTGGACAGCACCTGACAACCATCCGGCACGTACGAGCAGATCTTACAAGAAAGGGGAAGAAGTGCTTACGATTACAAACATTGAACTTTTGCACCATTCCTGTAAATGAGGTGGGTCTATCTAGGCAACAAATCAGCGGCTTTATCTTATCACCATATCAGCATTTCCCAGCGAGGTTTAATAGAGCATCTCCCCCAGCAGTACTTTTTGTAGAAAGGCCAAAGAGTCACGCAGGAACTCTAAAATCGCCTAGCGCAGTCCGTCTGGATCCAACAAAGAAAAATGCAACAACCAAATGGTTTGACAGACGGTGATCCTCCGTTCTAGCAGCATCCGGGTTCGTTAATACTTAGTGTCCCTCCCCTGGTAAAGTAGTGTGGGAAAGTTTGGCTTTGGTTATTTTCAGGAGCAACCAAACAAGATCAAGATCACGGCTTGGTAGATGACATCAAAGTATTGAGATGCCAGTTATCCGTTTTCAAGTCGGTCAATGCCAAGATCAAGATCACGGCTTGGTAGATGACATCAAAGTATTGAGATGCCAGTTATCCGTTTTCAAGTCGGTCAATGCCATCAGGCAAAGTCTGACATTCGGTTACTCTAGCGCTGGAATGAAAGAGTGAATGAAACTTACCTCAAGACAGTGATCAGCTGCATCCGAAGACGCAGGAGCTGTTCCGAGTTTGAGAGCTGCCTTATGAGAGACTTTTTGAATTCTACTCGTAACTCGGTACTAGTCAGATTATTCGGGAGCATTAGGCTGGCATAAAATAGGAGCTCGTTGCTCGCGTTTGATACACTTCGAAGTACACGGAGTACATCCGGAGATCCTTGATGAGACTAACTTGATGGATGGGAGCTCCTTATCCTGCTGATGTTAGTATTGTGATCTGGCCCTCTGATTTAGACACCGAGAGTGCCGGCGAATGGAAACACAATGGTGGCCGAGATCATGGCCGAGATCATGGCCAAGGGACAATGGACGAAAATACATTTATATTACTTACACAGACGCTCAGCACCCTCAGTCGATTGCACAAAGAAACTTACACTTCTGGCACTCAATTGTGTGTTTAGGAAAAGTCAAGGAAACCTGTTATGTCATTTCCAATGTGTCAATTTCTGATGGAAAAAGTCTTTGAACAAAGGAAAGTTGCCCATTTCTACAGTAAAATGCTGACCAAGAAAGAGATGACAGGTTTCTTTGACTCTTTTTCCATTAGAAACATCTTCTGGCCCCAGCAGTGTAAGGACTTAGTGTATTTGTGCTGCATGGAATTCTTTCAACAGTTAGCTGCACGTTCAATGACAGGACACGTGTGCCAAACCTGCCACTAAAGGGGCGAAAGGAGAAAGATATTTCCTGGTTGCGTACACCCTCTGTATACAAGTCATTCCAAGCATCATAAACGAAACAAAATCCAGATATTCCACGGGTTCTTTACACACAGTCCAGGTCAGTGCGGATAAATGTTGTTTGTTGAGATCAAGGACCTGCTCGTGTCGAGGCTGGCAGAAGTCGTGAACGTTTGAGGTCCATCCGAAGTTCTCGAGTACAATTGATGTCAAAGATTGCATCACTTTTAGTCTCCTAAGGCTGCTATTCATGCATCCACAATGCAAGCTGAGCCTCGCCTACATGTCTAGAATCAGATGTACAACGATCGAGTTGAAAAAAAAACATAATGTATATCTGCCGTTCTCGACAACAGTCTGCGACTTCTATTTGGTCATCGTAACGAGCAGTTCCATTGTATAAGCTAATGAAGGATTGCAGACGTAAGGAGCCATAATTGGTAGACCAAAGACTATCTCTGAGCCCAGAGAAAACAGTCCCTCGTCGAGTATGAAGGACCTGGCACGAACACGTAAGGCCTATAAACAGATCTTTCTCAGTCCCAGAATGAAGACATACAGACAATTGGAGTATAAAATGTCGCCCCATTGCTCAATTACCAGTGGTATCAGCTCTTGACCTGTAACAAGCAGGTTAACGAGTAATAAAACGCGAGTACTGATCAGACCTTACTCCATTACCTTGAACACGAAAACACTTGGGTACCCATGATGACGGGTCCATGTTTGAGTCATACATTTGCAATTTGCACAGTCTCAAATGGAATAGGGTTCTCAAGTCTGATTATATCAAACCCCGCGTCATCAATCAATTTCCTGGGGAACATTGTCATAGTCTGAAGGCTGATATCGAACGATCCGAGGGCCACCGTAGCCCAATCTGCTATAAAAACATCCGAAATCAGCTGCTGTCGTTTGAAACATAACTTGGCCCTACCTTGAGAAATATTTTCCTAAATACCTTTGATTTAAAGTCGATGATCCGTACGGGACCATTAAGAGAGTGGTTTTGATTCTGCTTTCAGTGGTCATCATAGCCATGTGGTTGGGCGTCTGTGAAACAGCTGTTACTGATGATGTCTTGGGAATTACGACAGCGTTTTTATCAAAATGTAAACCTCAGATTTCGTAAGAATGGAGTAGCTGACCATCGCTTGACTACTGAAGGGGCGTTGCCGAGGGTTACAAAGAGCAGAGAAGTTTATGGGTGATGTGTATCGGCGGAGACGACATTTTATGCCAGTGTGTGAAACTTGAAAGCAATGTATCTATCTTACACTTTTGACGCCGTTCTAATATCGCTAGATCAATACAGGCTCAAAAGGTCAAAAACAAGGTGACGCTTGGGGAACCACAGCGTCTTCTGAGATACGGAGATAAAGGAACATGCTGGTTGCTGGGTGTGGCCAACTTGAAAGAGTCCGCCTTTGTGGGCTGAAAGGCAGCAAAAGATCCGGATGATGCTTGCAATTGGCGCCAACTTACTTTTTTGGCAAAAAGCGTGCGCGTGATCACTTATAATTATAATCATTTACGACTTTCTCATCCCAGGTAATGATCGAACAAACCCCTCCAACTGAAAAACAGAATACCCCACTACCTAAACATTATGACTGTTAGCCTCTGTGCCTCATCTTCCGGACCATTGCTAATTATATGTACAGGACCTTACATTTTGCTATCTGCACATGACAAAACATGATCTTCAAATTCTAGACACGATTGAGACGACTGACTACATGAAAGGGGAACTGTCTGATGATGGTTCGTGGTAATATCAAGTCTACTGGTCTTCTGACCACAAAGAATCTCATTAGAGCTTGACATTCCACCCCATATGGTGCCTCCGAATCCTGATGACTCCGACAGTGTGTTTTAAGAATATCATTGTTACATTGTATTAACATCAGACCTAGTTTTGCCCTCCCAGGTTCACCCTTCATATCCATATGGCAACCCGACAAATATCAAACACCCGGCGGCGAGACCGCGTCCACCATATGACCCCTCATCTAGAGCCTTGTTTGAAGACATGGGATATGGCAGTAGAGGAATCAATGGTGCACTTAGATGGAAAGATCTTGCAATGGACGAGCTTTTGCCTGTTGATGAGACAAAGGAGGAAGCGAAACGCGCTATGCAGGCAAGGAAAATGGCTAGTGGGGCTTCTCACCACAACCCGCAACCGTCACACCATCAGGCTCCTCAAAATCCGCCAGATCAGACCATGGACGAAGAAGACGAAGAAGAAAACAATGAAAATGAGAGTGGAGAAGGAGATGAAGAAGAGGAGGATGACGAGAGTGAAGATGAGGTATAGTCATTCTCTTGACTTTGGCCTACATATATATAGTTTAATAGTAATAATATCGTCCATCAGCCATGACATACTCTCCTTGCCAACCTCAAGATGTTTCTTTTACGTATAGTTTGCACTGGTACGTAACAAGAGAAAATAGCGACACCCTGTGTGACAATGTCACAAATTTGAGAAGGGACAGGGTCGCGAAGAAGGGGCGCAAACAAGAGAAAATAGCGACACCCTGTGTGACAATGTCACAAATTTGAGAAGGGACAGGGTCGCGAAGAAGGGGCGCATTTATAACCGCCTCTGTAGGAGAATATGAGGAAGCCATTTCAGACTATTCATAAGTGTGTTGACGAGGTAGCACGCGACGAATGTTTTATAGCATTACTGTCATGCTCGCTACAAGTGCATCGCCTACATCCTCCAGAAGATCTTTTGCACCGCCTGCCTGATCTACTGTCCATTCATACGCCTCGAGGAGAAGCGTGTCAGTTAATGGTACAAAATGTGAAGCGAAAACACGAATAATGTTCGTGACTCTGGATATAGCCATCCGAGTTGACTCGTCAATATTCTAGGGACCATCTCGGTGGTTATCAAAAAAGTGTAAATGAACAATCTACTCACGTCGTTCAGATTCGAATACACGGCTTCCGCATCGAACCCTTCCTCACCCTCTTGATCACTCTCCTTGACATGTTTACTCACCCATATATATCCATTTAAGCCTAGAATAAGGTCAACACCACATGGCAACGAGATGAAATGCGACTTGAGGCGTCGGACTAAGATAGGCGGCACAGTGACGAGTTGACCGTTCCGCAGCTGACCGGGAGTCGTCAAGCTGTATCCGATGGTGGTATGTATATACATCACGCGACTCACCTTGCCATATTTCAGAGATCGTGTGTGTAGCGACATAGCCCCATCAGAAAAAAATGCCTGCACCTCTGCAACCAACAGATCACCTTCTTCAAAGAACGTTCTCATCTGCAACTCGTCGCTCTCAAGTTTGCGTCGCTAGGCACAAGAGTTGTCACAAGCCGCTGAATAATGATTGTAGTAGAATAGGCTACCTGTACACCTCCTGGCAAGTTGACTGAAGACAGCATTAGAACCGCGTCCTGTCGGGAGTTTGCGTCAACTTTCCACCGACGTGGTTGTACCTGGCATAAAAGACGTCAATCGTAAAGTTTTTTTGTCGTTGACATTGAATATACACACACCTCCGTTATTCGGCCCACTACAAGATCTCCAACTTCTGGATGGTATCTGCACAAATCGAATGCATTAAGCATTAAAACTAGGGAAGTCTCCATACCTCGTGCGTGTTGCGCGGACGGTTACCAGCTTGTTGACTCGCTCAATGGTACCTGCAACAGACGCGATGACTTCCTCGTTATCCACATATGTCCCATGGCCTCTTTTGCGCAGAGTGTTGGTTACTGGCGTTCTTTATTGCAATTGAAACCGATGCCCCACCTCATGTACGCCTGAGATGAAGTTAACGATTCTCCTGGGTATGTCGTCTTCAATCCGCCAGACTCGAAAGCGTCCTCATCGTCTAAGTCCATCGCGATATCTTCCGCAACATCAGGGTGATGTTTCTGCGGGACATTATAGGCATGGTCAGACTGCAAAGGAAAAGAGGTAAAGGCTATCATGATTTATGGAGTCAAACGAAGAATTTGTGACAATAGTCAGTGTGATCAAAGCCTTGGTCTTGGTCATCAATTCATCAGTTCAATTTTCTGATTTTCAACAAACTGAGCTGCTGTGGCCTGTTTTCAACTACTTTGAGGTTATTAAACGTTAACTGAACGCTTGACGGCGGCGTTATTGTGGCAACAAACGGTTGACGTGCGGATACTCTTTGTTGGCGATGACCGTCACAATGCTGACGTTTGCAATCCTTTCTGCTTACCTTTGTCGCCGCCAAACCTTTACAACTTCCACTGCGAACATCAAAAGGAATGTTGATGGGGGAAATGTATAATGGAAATGGGTCGGGATACTTTTTCTCCGTCAGTTCCCCACAGAGTCATGATTAACGATACGGCTTAATTTCTATCTTGAATCAGCGGCTATAATGCGCCGTTGCACATACTTAGAAATGAGTATGTATCTCAAAACGACCTGCGGGAGAACGATTTGGGCACAACAATTTACAACCAAACCGAGTTTCACTCATTTTGACTGGCCCCACCCAGTTCATCTAAATTTAGATAAAAATCAGCTTCTTAAATACGTTGAGCTTAAGTGCTTACAATTTTATTTCCATGTCCTATACAAACGTTGACTACTTCCCTTGCGGCGCAACCACCAGCTCACCAGTAAAATCAGAAGAAGGTAAAACAAAGGACCTTGTAGGTGTCTAGGAGTTCAAAAATTTCACCGCGTTATCAAGTGACTGCGCTAATCTTTCCTCAACTGATATAACCCGACTTCGCCGGATTCGCCACATTCGACATTAGAAATGAGAGAATTCTTTTTCGATTATTTGTACATTCCTTTGTGCATGGTCGCCGATATAAAATGTTGACACTGTGTCCCTTTGGAGAAACGTCGCGAGGAGGTCCTTGACGTATTTTCACGGCGAAGTGGGTGCCTCGCAACGCCGCTACATCACAAATCTAATCAGTGATGACTGATGTTTGCATGTTCGACTGTCTTTTTTTTTCACTTTGATGTGGTCAGTGCAAGCGTAATGCTTTTTCCTCCTTTCGGACAATTTGCAAACCACATCTATCTCGGCGGATTATATGAGTTACACAATAGATTCATGGCATGAGAGATGGAATGGCTACTATACAGCCCATGGAGTATTACAAAGGCAAGTCTATGTATCGTAAGTAATTCAGGAAAATACGGCACATGAAATGTTGTGTATACGAGAGCCGTTGTGACTACATATACTTTTACTAATCACTGGTAAATCAGCTTTTCCGTGAGGAAAGCGCGTGGCACTCACAGATAGACACCCAAGATCATCTAACTGTAAGCGAGGAAGTAGGCCGAGAGAGCCGGAAGGTCGTTCGGGCCTGCGTCCGCATATCCTTGTTTCCTGGATCCATTAAACTTGAGAACAACGACAGTACCACACCACTTTTTGTGAGCAACCCCAGAGGTGATGTGAAAGATCGCCCGGTTAAGAGGAGCTCCCTTCTGAAGTGCCGATGGCGAGTAGTAGAGATGCAAAGGGAAACGCAAAGGTTCTCCATTAAGGCCTTGCGTCAAGACGATACCTTCAGTTTGATTGTTCGGGAAATAAGGTTGAACAAGAGGGGCGGGGCACATTCCCTGTGACGGTTTGTGGGACGGTCGGCATCTGACAGTGATAATCCTGGGACGTTCTATAAAGATCCGCAATTTCAGTTATCACGTTAAATGAAGTCAGGGTAGTAATTGACGTGCCTTCCTCAGGTGCGAAAAGAATAGCGGACACTTCTATGAACTGTGGCTCAGCAGGTGGGGGAGTGGCGATTATGTTTGTTTGGTATCCACTTGACATCTGAGCAGGTATACATTCCTTTCGGTGACGTTGCCAATCCTGTGTACAGAGTGAGGGTCATGTGAGGAAAGGTGATAAAAACAGCACGAACAGCATGAAGGTGTTCTGGGCTGCAGTACCACGCGCTTTGACAGCGGCTGCACCACATGGAGGTGGGTGAGCAGCAGAAAGTACACGGGTGGTTGATGACTGGCATGGCATCCATCGACATGTTTAGAACGAGACACAAGAGCCGAGAAACAAGATAGGGTGACTGGGTGGAGGCGAATGTGGATGATCAGAACTTTTGACACGCTTTAAAGGTGGGCAGAGTCGGGCCGACAAAAATGACTATGAAAGAGTGTGTGCAACCGTGTTAGAGCCAAGTCACACCCATTGTGCAACACAAATCGAGATCAGGACTCCAGACTCAGGGTTTCAGGAGATATCAGGCACACAAAGTCTTTGGCAAAAATGGCCATGAAAAAATGGGCTTATGGGGCCTGACTTCTACAAACGGTCAACCGATCGGGATCATAATGCAAGAAGCAGAATAAGGACTGCTGTCAAAAGACACCTTCGTTTAACGGTCGGGTTGGGGCCGTATTACGATCGACCTCTACCGTACCCATCGAATTCAAAGATTTTAGTTGAATGATGGACAGAAGCGTCCCTCTGTTTCTGACAGTGACGTGGGTCCAGATATATGGGGTATACGGCAGCAACAGCGATTTTTTTGAAAACAAATTTACCGAGCGAGCTTTCCCAGATATGGGTCCATGTTTCATGACAAATCACGGCCACCCGGCCGGAACCGGTGACAGAAACGAGCTCTTTTGTCACGCTGTTACTTTGCGTCACAAATCCACCAGCTGATACCAACCAAAAATGTCGGACGATGGTATGAACATTGACGATGGTATGTTGAGCACTTTTCCTGAAATACTATATGCCTGAAGAGTATCTCTAGCGGGTGGCGCGGTGAGGAGAAGAGGCCGAGGCTTCCAAAATACCCTGAAATACTATATGCCTGAAGAGTATCTCTAGCGGGTGGCGCGGTGAGGAGAAGAGGCCGAGGCTTCCAAAATACGGGTTTGTGCAAAATTATATCTTACATACCTTGACCTACCTCAGGTGTAGGAGGCAACGACGTACCTGTAACTACGGAGCAGACCTATGATCGCGTGGAGAACACACATGCCAAGGATTCTGATACGAGAGCTGCGCGCTGTGAGTACTCGCTTATAATTGATCAGAACTCAGTCTTAGAAAAAATCCTGTGCAGCTGTTGAAGGATGGATAGTTCTTGTCACCAATGTTCATGAAGAAGCAACAGAAGAAGATGTTACTGACAATGTGCAGCTGTTGAAGGATGGATAGTTCTTGTCACCAATGTTCATGAAGAAGCAACAGAAGAAGATGTTACTGACAAGTTCGCCGATTTCGGGGAGATCAAGAACTTGCATTTGAACCTTGACCGCCGTACGGGTTATGTAAAGGTAGTGTGGCTTTTTCTTCTACAATATATATTTTGATCGCTTGAACACTCCAGGGATATGCTTTGGTTGAATATGAAACAATGGCTGAAGCCCAGAAGGCCATTGATGGCGCTTCTGGGACCACTCTTTTGGAGCAGGAGGTACAGTGTGATTACGCCTTTGTGCGACCTCCTCCATCTGGCCCCAAAAAAGGTCGAGGACCCAGAGGTCGTAGTGCGAGCCCTGGTCGCCGAAGATAGCCACGACGTTGTATATCCTCCATTTTCACTTGTTTGTATTGCTAGTGGTCCAGCTATCTCTTCGTTATCTGGGGTCAGTTCTCCTTGAGAAATCTACTTTTGTTACCCTACGCCAGTGCCTCCAATGTTCATTAGAATACTTTTATTGTAACAGTCAATAACTGCTGTCAAAAATTCCCATGAAGTCGATGCACGATTTGTTGATCGAATTGAAGTTCAGCTTAGGCAACCTTTCACACGAGTGTAAACTGACAGCTGTGTTCAACTTTCTTATTTGTTGATCGAATTGAAGTTCAGCTTAGGCAACCTTTCACACGAGTGTAAACTGACAGCTGTGTTCAACTTTCTTTTCGACACGGCGCCGTCCTTGTTTCCTGCTCCTGCTCTCAGAATTTCTCTTCATGGCAAAAGTTTCACCGGTTCACTCTGATGGAGAAAGCGATGCTGAAAGGTCCCAGAAGGACAAGGTTGACGAAAAGAGCAAAGATAACGACGAACAGTCGATGGAGGTTGATGATGAAGAGGGCAAAAGGAGGAACGAAGAAGAGGAATACGAGATTGAAGCAATTCTCGATGCAAAAAGAGGATCTTTTCCCAAAGTATGTTTTGTATCATCTTCATGTGTTGTTTTGAGATTGAAGCAATTCTCGATGCAAAAAGAGGATCTTTTCCCAAAGTATGTTTTGTATCATCTTCATGTGTTGTTTTTTTTGTGACACGCATTGTTTCACCTATTTTGCAGGGAAGGATGGGTTATTCGTCAAATGGAAGGGCTACGATAACAGCGAGAATAGTTGGGTAGACGAACAGGATGCCGGGTACGTACTGCGTCTCTCGTCAAATGGAAGGGCTACGATAACAGCGAGAATAGTTGGGTAGACGAACAGGATGCCGGGTACGTACTGCGTCTCTCATACACGGTACTCCACGCGCTAATCGCGTCGTTTAGAAATGCAGTGGCTCTTATTGAGGAGTTCTGGAAGAAGAAAAAAGCCAGAAAGTCATTGGACGCTGCAAAATCTCCGAAGAAGCCACGAAGATCAGCTGCTTCTGAGGACGTAGATCAGTCTGTCAGTACTGCGACCAAGAAACGCGGGAGAAAATCTCAAAGCGCAAAGGAGTCTATCTCGGAAGTCAGAACAAGCAAGAAAGCAAAGAAGAATGGAGCTACTCCTGATCCCGACAAAGATTCCCATCCTCTTGAAGATGAATTAGTTGTTGGAAATATGTCGGCGTATATGAGTGTTCAGAGTTGGGAGCAGTTGGTGGAGACAATTGATACTATTGAACGCGCACCTGAAGGCGACCTTCGCGTATACTTTACTCTGTGCGTCTTCACTTCTAGATTGATATTAATTCTGAACGCCATGCAGTAAAAACGGTGATCGTATTGTGGAGGACTCCAAACTCTGTTCTCAACGTTTCCCGCAGAAGGCAAGTCTCCTCAATTAGTTCCTCTATAGAGGCCGCTGACACGTGCAAATCAGCTTATTGAGTTTTATGAGGGCAATCTGAGGTGGAAGTCGGCTGGGGATGAAGACGAGTAGCAATCCTCAGTCGTCCGAAGGCTGTGTATCTACTGATTTTTTGGTGCTAATATTTGTACATATGCAGCATGATTTTCTCGATCTTAATGCCTTTGGATTTTGTGCTAAAATTTATGGACTCCGGATATTTTGCCAATCATAAACTTTGTGGACAATTCTTCAAGTCCATTTCCGAATGTAAGGGAAGAGTCCAGAATACACGGAACCAACCGCGTGTATCGACTCGGAGTTCGAACGTACGTTCAAAACAAGGCATTCGAAGAGGTGCTTTCTAGTCTATTGCTGAGGAAACCGAAAACCGCTTAATCTGAACGCCCATTACAAGGAGATATGGACTTTCTAGGGGATGATGATATCATGGTACTTGGTCTGCGTACAAAGTTAATGTTTATCAACTCATAATGATTTGCTACTTATCCTTCGCTCATGATCAATGTCTTCATATTTCCGACAGTTGGATTTTGCCCATTCTGTGACGATTAATCCTCAATCTTCTAGTTATTGACCCCCATGGATTAATTACGCCACCATGAAGTTACCACCCACATCAGCTAGGAAATTTCAGCATGATGATGAGAATTTATTCATCGTTCAGTACAAACTGCGTCTAACACCAGGTACTTCTTTTCTCTACCGATTTGCGACCTTACGATAAATCTACATACATGTAAATCTGATGGTTCTTGATGCCGCCACGTTATATACTTACGCCACCAACAGAGAAGACAACCGACGCCATACCAATCTGACCCTGCATGCAGGCAATCTTGTGCTTGGGGAAAGGGCGGACTGGACGGGACAACTTTTTGCAGGATCGGCGATCATCGATATCCGGATGCAATCTCGTTTTACTTGTCGGACTGACCCTGCATGGTTAGGTTTTTTGCAGGATCGGCGATCATCGATATCCGGATGCAATCTCGTTTTACTTGTCGGACTGACCCTGCATGGTTAGGTTAGTGCAATTTTGCCTCCGCTGATGTGACATTTTCTTTCGCACGTTCGGAAAAATATGACGAGAACCCATAACCTGACTCATTGATAGCTTCAGTTTTCTAATCGCTGCGTAATGTCTGACCGAGTCTTCATGTCACATAGAGAACAGGAAAGAAGGGAAACCCCTTGGAACAAGGCTTCGCTCCATGTTCCGCTCGACGATTCTCACAGTGTCGATTTGTATGCAAGAAAACATCCACGATGGCTGACATCTTTCATCCGTGGTGTCGAAATGACGATTCTCACAGTGTCGATTTGTATGCAAGAAAACATCCACGATGGCTGACATCTTTCATCCGTGGTGTCGAAATTGCATACCTCTTCGGAAGTAACCGAGGTTACCGGTCCGATTCGGGAAATATGTAGCAAAACTACCATTAATGGTATCCCTAGCGTTAAAGATCCAACGTCCAAGTCTTCAATGGTTAGGCGCCTGGGTACTTCGGCTAGGACAGTAATAGCTCGGGGTCTATACATACTGACTCCATGACAATCGATTCATTTTCTCTATGGAGGAGCAGATGCAGCATCAAAGAAGCAATGCTAGACTTGGACTTCACAAAGAAAGCAAAATCTTTTTTCCGCGTACTTCTTTATGGTCCGAGAAGTTTTCCCCACGTATCATCTGGGAAACGGCCAAACCCCGAAAGTATTACTTGGACTTTGAGGCGCATTCCAATTCACTGTACAGAACGTCAGCTTGTGACTAAATTATGGACCCCGAAAGTATTACTTGGACTTTGAGGCGCATTCCAATTCACTGTACAGAACGTCAGCTTGTGACTAAATTATGGAACATTGACCACCCCTCTAGGTTCCCTTCTATAGTAGTGTAATTATTAGAACGCCACACGAGTTGCGAACCTGCGAACCTGATGGCCAGGAAGTATATGCTTTCAGCAAGAATGATTCAGTCAATTAGCAATATATGAATTGATATCAATTATCGAACTGTCTTGTCAAATCGTGGTTTCATCTAAGCCATTTCAAGCGACCGAAGATCCACAGATAGAATTGGGCTACCGCCTTCAGACCGAGTCCTGTTTTGTTCATCTAAGCCATTTCAAGCGACCGAAGATCCACAGATAGAATTGGGCTACCGCCTTCAGACCGAGTCCTGTTTTGAGGCTAGGTCATTTTTTATACACAGATAGTGTCCTCGAGCCCAACTAGTATACTACGATACTAACTAACTATATGGCGACCGCCCGCCGCCGCCGCCGCCTATGTGAAAGATCCCTAGAAACCATCACGTACAACTCAGGAGAAAATCACAACATGGAAGGCGCCGTAAGAAAGATACGGTACAGATAAAAACCTGCATTGGATGCAAACAACTTCGAAAAATCAACAACATGGAAGGCGCCGTAAGAAAGATACGGTACAGATAAAAACCTGCATTGGATGCAAACAACTTCGAAAAATCAACCTAGGTAATGAAACTGAGTAGAACTAGTATAAAGAACGGAAGAGCAAGTTGTTGCGATGCAGATGACCGACTAGAACACTTTTAAGCTTTTCATTGAAAGAGCGATAATTCTAGAACATTTTGAAGCAGACATGGAAAGCAACACGATACAAACTACATTTATTTCAGAAGCAACGGATCATCCTCTCCATTATCAGGGTCATGTTCCATACCCCAGATGCCTGACGCCTTCCTCTGTTCAAACCGCCTCCTCCACTCCGTAAAAACCTTCCTCTTTCGACGAGGAAGCACCGGGATGGTGGCGCAGCCACAACCCACTCTTCGTCAATCCAATTATTCTTCAGCAGAAGCTCGTCATCTTGTTCTTCAGTGGTGGCCATCAACACATCGACTCCTCGGCGCCCAGGATCCCCGATACTGTCGGACATGGTTCATCTTGTTCTTCAGTGGTGGCCATCAACACATCGACTCCTCGGCGCCCAGGATCCCCGATACTGTCGGACATGGTGACGTCGCCGGCACTCGATGGGATGGGAAGGCAATTTGACGAAGCTGAGTTGGATGGCCTAGCGACGATGGTGTCACTTCGTTCTCTGCGGGGGCGAGTAGAGCCTTGAACAACAGTCCCGCTCCTCGTTCTTCGAGGTCCTGCTAGGACAGATGATCCGGAAACGGAAAAATCGGACGCGCGAAGTGTTCCACGCCTATCACGCCCGGTACGTTTCTCACTTACAGATATGACGGCAACCTGCTTAGTCTGAGAGAGCGGAATATGCACAGGTGATTGGAGAGGCTTTCCATCTACTGATTGGTCATTCTCAGAATCTAGGGATCGAGTTTGCATCGGTTTCCCTAACGTTTGTGCTTTTTATCAGTAATCTGTAACACGAATCCGTGCAATACATGCCGTCATCAAGTCTGAGGTCAAGCTTGGTGAAGAGATCCTGGAGTGACTCTGGATATTCAGCGTATGACGGAGATGGCAACCGTTTTACACCTGATAAGGCAATGAGACTTGTGGGTTTGGCGAATTCGTGATCTAGTTCAAAGGCAGTATCCATGTCTTTCTCACTACGACTATATGCGCTTTCTTGAGAAAGTGTCGGTGATGAGATGAGACTATCAGTAACCCAAGACCCGAAAATATCCGGACTGAGCGACGAAGGGCGAGTAACATGCATGTCAGGCAAGTGAAGAGTGCGGCCATCCAAATTTGTGTCCAGGTCCAACCCCTCCGCTACGTCGGGCGAGGCCGAATAGGTGGGGCCACTTGAGCGCTGACCCTTAGGCATGAGTGGAGTCGAAACCTCTAGAGCATCGGCAAAGAACGCTTCATCATAGTCAAGATTACAAGAAAGCTGGGATGGAGGACGGTTGAAATCAACAGCAAGATTACGACTTCCGAAACACGGTACGAAGAAGTCAGCAGACGATGAGAGAATTTGGTCACGAATATTAGTTGCAGAACTGTAGGACGAGAACAAGGCAGTAACATCTGGACGTTGTGATGTAGCACTAGGTGCCGAAGGACGGCGAGCTTTTACCAATTCGTCTTCGTGCCGGGGTGTAGGTGAATTAGTGGTGCTGTGAGCCTGAGCCAGTGTTTGGGTGCGATGCAACTGGAGACCAGGATTGAAATGCGTATCACAAAGTATGCGTTTCAAGCTTGCCTTGCAACCTTGCAATGATTCCTGGGAAGAGAGTGTTGATGTTGACAATTTTTGCGGACTGGAAGGTTTCGAGGTGAAGGGGCTAGCGAGCATTCCTTCGGTAGAGATTTTATGCTTGAGTTTCGCAATGTGTTTCGAGGAGTTCCGAAGGCAGCCTGAGCCAGATGAGTTAGATCTTAATTGTGAAGACAATTTCAACTTTTGGGGTATGGAATTTTCTTTGAGATTACTAGAGCTTCTTTTGTGCAAAAATTTCCGGTCAAGGCCAGGTGCAGGTAGGATTTGTTCGTTACAAAATGCCAGTGATAACGCAGGAGGAACAGGCGAAAATTCGTTTTCTTCTGACTGTATAGCTTCACCTCGAGATAATTCAAGTTTGAAGACCTGTTCACGAGTGAGAACAGTGTTACGTGGTGTACAAAGTCTGTGTTGGTCGACCGGAATCGAGGGAACTGTAGTAACTGTCTGAGGAAATTCGTGCGCGCGATGGTTGTGCAGTTTGGGTTTCTTGGGAAATTGTTCTGCCTTCTCTGTCCAGCAACTAGTGTTAGCATTCCAAGTCTGACGAGATCTCTTCAACATTCGGCGCCGCATTTCACAAGTGGCTATTTCTTCGGCAGCGTTTGACGTAGTTACGATAGGTGATGATTTGGTCTGTTGGTCAGGCTTCCTGATGTTTCGGTTTCTCTTGCGAGCATAGGTTATAGGTTTTCGTGCCATTATAGGCCTCCAAAGCAGTCAGAAGCATAAAGCAAGCAGAAAATGATGGGGACGTTTCACAAGCGGCACAACTCAAGTGATGTTGGCATATGTTTGGCCAGGCCGATCGTCCCATCAATTTCGGGAAAAAAACTTACCTCCGGTCTTGTGGTTACTTTTATACGCCAGTACTTCAAGAGTACCTTTCCGACATGATAAATGAATTCTATACCCTGTGCTTTTACTCCGGAAGAAACCTGATTTTAGGCCCGGGGAAACTGTATTGACGTACCGATTTCGTTTTGTTTACTTCAAGTCGAGTGACGTCACCAGAGAAGAAATCGATCGATGTCACTGCTGGCAGCGGAAGCTATTTCCTTTGGAAAAATTAAAAAAGAAACATGTTATGCAACTTCCATGACATGTTTCCTTGAGAAATATGTAAGCATTTTCTCAATATAAAAGTTAAAAAAAACTTCATTTATTTCCCAACTGTTTCCTATCATAAAATAACATCTTTTTACCATCTTTTTTGCCAGTGTAAACATACTGAAAATGTTTATAATTGTTCTTTCTATATTGTCCAAAGATATAGAAATCATATTTCTCATAGAAATAGGCTTGGAAGAATTTAATCTCTTTCTTTGAATTTTTTTCTTTGATACTTTTATTCTGTTTCTTAGTCAAATACAACAAGAAAGTTATAACATATATCTAATAGCACAATCAGAGAGCCCCTGAGAGAGTTGATTTGAGAGTTATTAGTGACTCAATGGCAACACAAGTAGAGAGACAATGTTTCCATGACATTTTACCTTTGAAAAATGAAAGGTATTTCTTTCTCACATATTGCCCTAAGAAAAAGAATAAAAGTATCTAAGAAAAAAATTCAAAGAAACATGCCAGATGAAGCATTGAGGTGAGGAATATGATACAACTTTGGGATTATTTTCTGATGTATATAACAGCGTAGATTCATATTGTGTCAGAGGGCCATGCTAGTAAAGGAGGTTTTGAGTTCAATAATCAAGTTACGGTGTTTTGCAAAGTCCTCATGGATGTTTTTCCAGATATGTAACAAAGATAGTAAGAGAAATAACGAAGTTAAGACATTGCCAATGATGACACCCAAAAGTGGTTAAGCTGATGATGCTCAAAAGTAGCTAGGTACTGTCAGAGGCAATGGACACTTAGTTCAAATGTATTGGGCATGCTAATGATGAGATTGAGTCTTGGCAAACCCCAAAATGCATGTAAGTGAAGTGAAAATTGTTTAAATAAAAAAGATAGTGCTTAGCATAGCTAAGCACTAGTATCAGGCTGTAAGCACCTAGGTCATGTGTGCATTGGTTCCCAAATAAGTCCCTTACTTAGCCTTTGTACAAGGTGCATCCATAGTTGATGCTTAGAATGTTGTAAAAGAAAGGAAAAAGCAACTCTAGTCACTAAAAGGGCTTGTAAGGATGTACACCATCAAGCTCAAAATGCATATTGGCAAGATAACTGCAGCTGTTCAAGCTGCCAGGGCTTTGCAGGACGTCACCATCTAAACTGGTTCTTCACGTGCAAAATCCGACATGTTTCATTTCAGGCGCGTTACAACGTTCTACCTGATTACGTACACATATGATGATCCTCCGTGCTCGACGATGAGCAGGATACCCCCCAACCTCCTCTACCTGACCATCTATAATCCCACTCTAAGCCCTCGTGGGGGGCACGTTTCAAATGATGATGAGGATGCAGAAGAACAGGCACATATTCTGTTCTATACCTCTCAGGATCAAGCTGTATCACGCGATCGAATGCTTCGGCAGGTGGGCCTTGCGAAAGCGCTGGTAAACTTTTCCAAGTAGGTAACAAGTATCCTCTTCGACTATATATGTTGAATGTTATATTTAGTATCTTCACTGATGTTGACATGTGCAATAATGTACATACTCAATACAGGCGCTTGGTCATGGTTTCACCGGAACCAAATTTTTGGATCCATGCTGTGAGTTTGCCGCTGTATATGAGAAAAAACGAAAATTTCTAGCAGAAAGAAATTTACAGAGTGTTGAGCTTGCGAAGGTGCCCCGGGCACCCCTTGAGAAGGGCAAAGGCAAAATCAAGAACAAATCGAAGTTTGACGACAAAGGGAAAGAGGATGTAAAGAATACACCATTGTATGACTATCAAGAAGGTTCAGTTCATGATCTTGCACTACGTGCGGATATCTTACGAGGTTACGAGCAATTCAAGGTCAATAACGCCAATCTATCCGTTGCCGCTCCGACTAATCTAGTTACCCAGCTCACACATGGATCATTTACAACTATACTCTCGACAATTGGACAGGAGGCATTAGAACTGCAACTAGAAAGATTCTTTACCGTCTGGGCATGGTCATGGAACTTAGAAGAAGACGCAGAATTCGGAAAACACCTTGGTATTGTGCTCACTTTCTACCCATATCGTTCCCTATCTGAATTATTCCAGGCATTCCAATGCATCCTTCATATCGCTCATTGTTACCTAGTATTATCGATTACTCGCAGCATTTACCCGACCATGTCTCATCAATCATCATCCAGCCTCCACACGTTGTGCCTTCACCGCAATACTTTTCAGCCAATCACCCCACATCACTTCCTCTGCATCTTCTTAGCTTAATACCTGGAATACCACCGGCATTGGAAGCTCCATCACACGATGGATCGATTCTAGATGGGCCGTCGTCAGTTGGTGACGCACTGAACGGGAAGGATTTACCAAGTCAAATATCTTCGAATTCATTCCTTGGAATTTCTGCGATGAACATGAATATGAAGTGGGGTTGGCCTACTGCATTAACGTTTGGGAAAGGGGCCAAGAAACAGCCTGAGTTGCCGGAGAATAAGCAAGAGTTGGTACAAAGCAAGGAGAAGTCTACAAACGAAGGAAACCGTGTCCTTGACACGCCCATCCCATCCGCGGTAGCCCAAGGACTCGACCAAGGTGCATTAATGGACGCGATATCCAGCGACTCGAGCGGTGCTGTCGTTTCATGTGTTGCTGATGAACATTTTACACAGCCGCTTGGGGACCAAAAAACCCAATCATCTATTCCTCCGCTCAAGGAGATATTTGAGAAAGATAGAGACATCCAGACCACCGGTGTGGATGCGTCTTGTGTTAACTATGATGCAGAGTCAACATCGGTCACATCTGTGGTGGATGCTGCGGTCCCTCAACTTCCGCCCGTCTTTTCTTCTGTTATTATACACCTTGCAACATTAAATAATTCTCACCTTACTACCCGCCAGAAGGTATACTACATTATAGTAAGCACTAGTAAACATAATATCGATATCGATCAGTGACTTTTGTTCCTTTTGCAGCACAACAGGACCATGTTGGCACTAATTGGAGTCGATGACGAGTTGGCGACCTCCCTTAGTGAGCTTGCGCAGAACGCGTTGACTCTTATACTTGACCTTGGAACCGTGCTTTCTGAGGATCTATCCAGAACGTCTGAGCATTCCTCCTCTGTCCTCTAAATGTCATCCTAACACAATTCTTTTACAGATTGACCCCCGATCAACTTCCAATTGTATCGAAGATTCTTCAGCCTACAGACATTCACATCACGTCCACCGGACAATATACAGTCTCAAGTCCCAACTTTACGTCTAAGTCAAGTTACCTTTATAGTGCAGAAGAATTACAAACCTTGTATGTTTTCGTTATTCCTTGTACGGTTCTCCCGTTTTCCTGATAACATCAAGGGATCCTGATATCTCGGAGGTGTTCTCTCGTGGTTCGAACCCTCAATATTGGCATATTGCACGCTGTGGTCTTGGATCGAGCAGCGTGGACGAGTATGGTGTCCCGAGCAGAGAAAAGGTCTATTTGCAGATATTCAGAAAGGAAGCGAGCCTAGCGGATGTTGATAATGTACTTGTGGGCGTAGTGAAGCGCAGTGGACTTGTTGATTCAACTGCGTAGACCAGATTTAGATGTCGACTTTTGAACGTTTTGAACGTTCATTGGTTCGTAAGAGGTGTGGTTGGGGTTCCGACACAACCACGGTGGATGCTCGGGTTGTAAGTATGCGTATGCCTTCTAATAGAAGGAAATTTATCAGTCTACACACACATACTGCATAGGTTGGCTATAGTTTCAGGTTCGTCGTGAGGGTTGAAGCAGCACGTCCAGTAAATTTGGGAATCAACGCTGTTACCGAGCCGTAAGTTTTCCCCATATGTCGCGCTACGTGACAGCCAGGATCACCCTAATGGTAACCCATATGTACGCCTTAGCGGCACCTCGGTACCTGCCGCGGATATTTACCTAGCGCCTTCCCTCCCGTGCTTGCCATTTTCGCAAGGCAAGGCAGAGCTATCGTGCTTTACCATGGCATCCATAGCCCTAAACCAAAGGGTGCCATTTCAAGACAAGACTGAAGAGCTATTGCCGCCGTGATAGATTGGAAGACGAGCACTACATGAAAAGCTTGTCTAGCTGTTGTGAACTGCGCCGCTCTTCCTTCTCATTCTCTTTGACCTCACTGGTATGATGTACTGGGGACTCCTGTCTTCTCTGGCTCTTCAGTTATTAGTGTCAATCGTTCCCTCGGCTTTTTCGAAAAGATTGACCGGCGATGCCACTGTTCTTCCGGAGACAATTGCCTCCCTCCAATCATTTTGTGGCAACGAACCAGGGAAGATCAAGCCTAAGGTGCTTGTTATATCACTAGTTAGCTTCTGACTCGTCCTGTCTCCCTCAATCATTAATCCTTTTGATTACTAGTACTCTTCAGAGGGCGAGGCATGGTATGGAATACCAGAGTTCAATCTTCTTGCTCAAAACATCACCATTTCCGGGTTTTCTCCCTTATTTCCCGACGCACATTGCACGGACGATGGTGTCATCTGCCAGGTTACAACTGGAGAAGCTGAAATCAATGCAGCGCTTACCATCAGCTCTCTTCTTCATTCTTCCGTCTTTGATCTAACTACTACATACTTCCTCATTGCGGGCGTCGCAGGAATAAACCCGAAACTTGCCACTATCGGCTCCGTGACCTATGCACGTTTCGCTGTACAAGTTGCGTTGCAATATGAGTTTGATGCCCGCGAGAAACCTGTATATTCTCCAACCGGATATATCCCGCAAGGGTGTACAGCCCCCTGGCAGTACCCGAGAGAGCTATATGGTACAGAGGTTTACGAACTCAACGATGCGCTTCGCAATTTGGCCGTCACTTTCGCCAACGAAGCCAACCTTGTAGATTCCGCGGCCTCACAGAAACGCCGATCCCATTACGCAACCACTACTGCCTACGCAGCTGGAGCAGCGCCCCCATCTATCGTGAAATGTGATACCGCCACGTCGGATAACTTTTGGAGTGGCAATCTGCTTGCGAAAGCATTTGAGAACACAACGGCGCTGTTCACACACGGCGCAGGTGTCTATTGCACGTCGCAGCAAGAAGATAATGCAATACTTGCGGTCCTGCTACGTGGTACTTTGCGGGGTGTAGTGGACTTCGCGCGTATTATCATTCAGCGTGCTGCTTCAGACTTTGATCGACCACCTGAAGGCGAAAGTGCTTCTGAAAATTTGTTCAGCCCCAGTCCTGGTTATCCAATATCATTGGAAAACACGTATCGGGCTGGAGTCAAGGTAGTCGAAGGTATTTTGAATGGCTGGGAGGAAACATTTGAGAGAGGAGTACCTGCGCCCAATGCCATAGGTGACGTGTTTAAATCACTTGACAAGGAGACAATTCAGTTCGGTGGTAAAACCCAAGCAGTGCTTATATGATTCCCATTGGTAACTTAGTTACATACATTGTACAAATTCATGAATTTTCCTAACTTCTCTCCCTGGTCAATTCACCAAGCTCTCCAGAATCGTCTTAATACCCCACGCTCCCGGATCTGGGATCCTCTCCTTTCTCAAGCGATCGCCCTCTACATAGGCACTGCGTCCCGCTTTGGCTTCAACATCCTTTGTGTGCTCTGCTCCCGCTGCTGCAGCCTCAACAGCAGCCTTCAGATCACCGCCAGAAGACTTGGCTAGTGTTTCAATAAAGGCTGCCAGAGGATCCACAAGGGTGCGAGAGGGGGGGCGTGCACGAGTGTAAGTGTACAATTTTGTCAGTGCATATGTAAGGGCGTTGCTCCATAACTCAGCTGTGACAGTTACACCAATGGTTGCGTTGGAGCGGAGGCCCTGAGCGAGGGCAGAGAAAAATATCCTTATTATTTGAATTGGTCAGGAACGCAGAAATACTATCGCGAATTTGGACATGCGTACGAATAGAGCGCCCCACTGGTGCCTCCCATGGCTTCCTCCGCAACCTGGGCGATAGCGATAACTGAACCACTAATATCGTTTCCCTTGATCCTTCCTACCGAAAGTTGCTTCAGGACAGCTATTTCAGATATCAAGCACTATCCTGCTGCCATCCGAGCCGATAAATCCTTACCTTCGGCTCCTGCCTAAAAATCATTAGTTTAGCCATCGCTGGTCATATAGTGTGAAGTAAAAGATGATTTAACCTTCAGGGTAAGACCACAATCTCCATCACCTGCAATAGTATCCATTCGTGTAATTTCCGGCTCAGCAGCGATTAAAGCCTCACAAGCGCGTTTAACGCTTGTTTCAAAGAATATAGTGTCTGTAACCCTCAAAGGCAATCCAGATGTAATCTGTTCTGTGTTTGATGTCTCTGGCGCATGCCGAGTTTGATTGGGAGGTACCACGCGCGACGACCATTTCCAACCAGGAGCATTAGATTTATCGTCAAGAAGAGACAAGATAAGGGATTGCGCAGGAGTATAAGTGTGACTAGAAGTCTGGTTCTTGGACGGAAGGAGCAAAAGAGTAATTGAGAATCCCGGCATATTAAGGCTCGTCTAAGGGTCTCCAAGATCACATAGATTCAAGTATCCTTTACTGAGAACTTACCATGAAAGTTCCGGAGAATATACGAAGTACCAGAACCCCGCGTGCATGAAGAGTGGTGTACACCTCGTTCGAAATAGCACCAAGCTCCAATTCACTGACTCCGCCAAGATTGTTGATCATAACTACGACCTCGTCTTTGCCATTCTGATTCTGGAAAGGCAGGAATGAACGCTCGTGGTCTGAAGTAGACATAAGTAAATCAAGAAGGTGAGGAATAAGCTCCTTCAGAGGAGGATTAGGCGAAAGACGACGATTTCCGCTTTCATTATGGATGCCCATTCCTATCTCGATTTCAGAAGTCTGGAGATGAGACTTTGCTGCTGCGGTGCCCGGAACCTGAATTTACATCATGAGCTGATTCGAATTGTGCTTCTACTTGACGATATACATGACAATGGTCCAAGCCCACGCCGATCGTAGCGACATTCGATGAGACCCATTGGGCAAGAGTGTATACTTCATCAAGGCTTGCCCCACGATGAGCCAAAGCTCCCGCAATTTTGTATACTAATACTGTTCCCGCAAGTCCACTGTGGAGTACGTAAGGTACTGATGATACTGGAAGCAGAGAGCTTTATATACCGTCTGCCAACAATGCTTCCTTGCGTTTTTCCTACAGCAACATCGTCTCCGACAATAACGAATTTCACCAGACCAGCCTTTTCTGGGTGGAGCGCAGCATATTGTTCTTTAGCCAGTCCGAAATTTAAAACGTCACCGGTGTAATTTCTATAATCTGTTCACGATCCGATCGGGTAGAAAGTAAACATTAGTCACTTTACGATGATAACAGTTCTGAAGAAGTTTTTCACTGCCGACCAATATTGAAAAAAGTTATTAATCGTACCCTTTGTCATTATCAACCGATTCAATTCCACGGCGTACTTGACTTGCGTTCGGAGAGGCGAAGACGTTCCCACACACAGCACCTCACGTCAAATCGGTGAGAGAGGTGACTCATGCACGTAATGCGCCTCACCTGTTAAAATGCCTTGGCCTGATTCAAATAGTATAATTTCTGCAAACAATGAGTAGATGTTATCTTACCAACAAAACCCGCATGGGCCGGTTCATGACCAGATCCTCCTCCACAAAGCAGCGCGACTTTCGATCGGTCATGGGAACCAAGATAAACGGCTAACCGTCGTCAGCAATTGCCAATACAACAAGACAAAAAACTACTTTTGTTCTTCTCATCCAGGACTAGGTCCGGATTTGTTGTACAAAGACCACGAAGAGAATCAAGAACAAGAGATTCGGGAGTATTTAGGAAATGCTTATCTGTTCAAAGGACACTATTGAAAATGAAGCTAGGAGAAATGAAAGGGATCCCACTTTGAATAGACATAGTAGGGGCCGATGAACTTATGATAGATGCTACGTTGAAAGAGGAGGGAAACGTGTGTCATTCAATTGTTCTCATATAAAGTCTACAGCGATCAGATTATCAATCGGATCACGTGGAGGATCTCGTTAATCTTGCCTGGCTTGCGTGTGTGGAGGGAAGCTTTTGTTTTTCTGTGATCTTGTTCTTTGAGACGCTATAAGCTCGCGTGGCGGCTTTTTTTTCTTTTCCTCTGTAACATTAATCTCTTTGCACGGAAAATGGTTCTTCAACCCTCTCCAGCAAGTTCTCCATCGCCAACTGATAGCCAACGCAGTCGAAAACGCCAACGAAGTCAGTCCATGCAGTCCGATACATCATCTTCCTTGCTCAAGCGCACTGCAGCCGACCCAAACTCTGTTGATCTTAACCCCAGGAGCCCACGAGCAGACCAGATGTCTACATTAACCATCGCTGATTCTAATCACGATATAGACACTTATATGGCAGAGCAAGGTGGGGAGGATATCCTTGCGCTCGTGCCAGAACCTTCGACATCACCCAAGGTCCTCAAAGTGACTCCTGCCGAAGAAAGAGTGGCGTTTGTGGATCGCTGCAAAGTGCGCAGAATGGAAGTCGGGGAGACGTGGTATTTGGTCGCGAGACATTGGTGGAAACGCTGGCGGAAAGCTTTGACGGGTGAAATAGACAAGGAAGGTCCAGTCAATGAGCAGGATCTCGGTCCGGTTGATAACTCTCCTCTTCTCGATTCATACAACAATCTTCTCACATCAATATCTGAGGGCGTCGATCTAGAGTTTGTGCCCGAAGAGGTCTGGCAGTGCTTTGTGTCTTGGTGAGATATTGTGTATCAAATTTATCAGTTGTTTGCTAAGTGGACAACGGCAGGTATGGTGAAGCAACACATCCACTTCCACGACGGGTAATCGAGAGAGGATCGTCCAAACATATTTCTCTAGAGCTTCGCCCTCCGGTTTTGAAAGTTTTCAGACTTGCGAAGGCAAAATCTGAAGATACTTCTTGTGCTCGCGTCACCGTTTCTGCAGGGGAGACAATCAAGATTTTGAACTCTCTACTTGCTGCCGCTGTAGTTCCAGAAGGCAAAAGCGACGCAGCCTATCGTGTCTGGAAAGTTGATACCATAGAGGACGACTGGACGTCTCTCGAATTTCCCGTTTCTCAACTTACAAATTCTAAGAGAAAGATCTCGGAAGATAGTTTGAAGACTCTAGAGGACGAATCTGTGGAATCTGATGATTGTTTTGTGGTTGAATTCAAGGATGAGTCTGGCTGGCTTTCAGAAGCTGTTCTACCTCCCCCTCCGACGTCCGCTGGAAGTCCGGAAGTGCTTTTTAAATCTTCAGATGGTTTTTTCAACCGCATGCCAGGGACTAGCACCACATCAACGACCTCGACATCTGTCGTGCGACCGGATAGTGGTTATGGTCTTTCCTCATCATGGAAGTCGTCCTTTTCCTCCGTTTCCAAAGAGAAGCCGATTGTACCTGGGACCTTGGGTCTGGGAAACATGTTAGTCGTCCATTTACCATTTCCTTTGTTTTCCTGACAAACTATCTAGGGGAAATACCTGCTTCATGAATTCTGCACTCCAATGTCTTGCACACAGCAAGGAACTCACCGATTACTTTTTGAGTATGATTAATGATACTGCAATCCGATACCTCTCTGACCTGACTATTCCATAGCCGGCCTGTATCAAGAGGAATTAAACCCTGATAACCCTCTCGGCATGCACGGTGCTATTGCTCAGGCCTTCGGCACTCTCCTCCAGCGTATCTGGGCTTCCAGCGGGACCTCCACGTCATATTCTCCTCGTGAATTCAAGTCGCAGCTTCAGCGCTTCGCACCCCAGTTCAGCGGATACCAACAACATGACTCACAGGAACTTGTAGCTTTCCTGCTTGACGGTCTTCATGAAGATCTTAATCGTGTTTTGAAAAAGCCTTACGTAGAAAAGCCGGACTGGGAAGGTGGTGGAGATCTGGAACTCGTGAAACTTGCCAAACTTTCGTGGGAGGGCTACATGAAGAGAAATGACAGTGTCATCGTCGATCTCTTTCAAGGCCAGTATCAAAGCACTCTGATCTGTCCTGAATGCGAGAAGGTGAGCCTTCTACCGTTGCCTTTTCAATGACGTTGACCTGGCCACGTAGGTCTCGATTACTTTCGATCCCTTCATGTACTTAACACTTCCATTACCTGTCAACAAGAAATGGAAACATAGTATCTATTATGTACCCTGGGACATAGACAAACCCCATCGCAAGGTACCATATTGCCTGTAATGTTTTGCAATCCTGATCAATGATTGAATCTCCTTTAGGTACCTGTTGAAATTGGCAGGGATGCGTCCTTCAAAGAGCTCAAGGTTCTTCTTGGTCATTGGATGGATGTTAGTCCAGAAAATGTGAGTCTCGATTCTGTGAGGACAAACTTTCAACCCTGATTTTTTTATCAGCTTCTCACACTAGAAATATTCAACAATAGATTCTACAAGAACCTTGATGATAGTCTTCCTTGTGGAGACGTGTCAGATAACGATATCATTGTTTGTTTCGAGCTTCCCTGCAACTCACAACAAAACAAGTCTTATAAAAGACAAGCCGGTGACCCCATCATAGTTCCCATGTATCTTTGTGACCTCAATCCAACTGCGCGCACTTCTTATATACCGAACAAGGCTGGATCACTTTTTGGTTATCCCAGTGTCGTTGCTATCACTCCAGAGCAGGCCACCGATGTCAATGCAATGTACGATGCAGTTATAGAACGTTTGCGACGGTGGACTGCCAATGCTAGAGACCTCTTTAGATGGGAAGCAACGACCGCCTTGGAGGCAGATCCGGTCTCCATCACACTCAATGGTTTTCCTCCTGTTCCTGCTGACTCACTTACCGAGATCACAGAGGATGGCAAAGTCGTCACACATGAGGAAGTCGAACCGATAGACGGCGATATCGTTGACGAAAAGGAGTTCACTTTAGTAGATGAGAATGACTTGTTTGATTGTACGCCCAGCATTATAATGCCTCGACCAGTGGACACCAAAAAGGATATCTTCAACTTGAGACTGCAGAGCAATCACAAAGACTACGGCACGCAATCGAGTTACTACACCAACAACCGATGGGAGTCTTGGGACCGCCGCATTGAGTCGGCAGATGTAGAACCGATCCTCCTTCGTGAAGGTGATGCCTTCTACTGCGAATTCGACGAGAATATGAAGGCCTATTACTTCGGCGACGACCGATCACGCTATGAACATGCTCTCTGGGATACCTGGCCTGAATTCCAACACCCTGAATACCTCCAGTCGAAGACGGCAGCCATGGAAAAGAGGAAAAGGGGCTTGACCCTGCAGGACTGTCTGGACGAGTTTACGAAGGAGGAAAAACTCGGAGAAGATGATCTCTGGTACTGTCCACAGTGCAAAAAGCACCAGCAAGCTACGAAGAAATTTGACCTCTGGAAGGCTCCGGATATTCTTGTCGTACATCTCAAACGCTTTAGCAATAGTCGGACCCTACGGGATAAGATTGATACCTTCATTGATTTTCCTATAGAAGGTCTTGACCTTGGCGACATGGTTAGAGAGCGGGCGGTTGCTAAGAAACTCGCGGAGCAAGGGATCGATCTTACAGAGTTTGAATTTGGAAACCTTGACGAGCCTCTGGTATATGATTTATTCGGAGTTGACGAGCATATGGGAGGCCTTGGTGGTGGACATTACCGCGCTTACGCGCTCAATCACTTTAATGACAAATGGTTTCACTTCGATGACTCGTTTGTGACTGCTGCCAAAGCCAACGATGCAGTCGTGAGTTCAATCATCTTGTTGATGTAGCCTGCGCATATTCACGTACACGTGTTTCTAGAATGCAAGTGCTTATCTATTGTTCTATCGAAGACGGTCTACTACTCCTCTCGGCGGAAAGACTCATTACAAGGTCGAGGAAGCTCGATTAAAGCGAAAAGAAGATCTAGATGATACTAAAATGACCATCGAGACTCAACTCCCTACTCCACCCAATGAGGACTGTGGCTGTCTGACTACCCTCCCGTTACCGGAACCTCAACCTCCTTCCGTTGACCCTTGGTCACTTCGCTCTCAAGGGTCCAATTCCTCCGTTACTTCACCGTCTCCAGACCATCTGCCCTCATTTGAGTCCCAAACACAGGATCAATACTCTGAAACTCTCGACCCACTCCTCTTGTCGTCGGAGCGTTTTGACTTTCCCGATCCATCCACGAAGGCGTCACCCACGTCTTCAAATGAGGCTGAGATAGACTCAGAGGATCTGTATGAAGACTGGGAAGGAAACACACCGTCAATTGAAGTAGGCGTGAAGGAGGTCGTACCTGGAAGTTCGCCAGATCCAGGGCTGGATTAGGATCTCCCTCCTCATGTCGAGTTTCTCGGACATAGAGTCCTTTAGTGATGTCAATGCGCAGAAGAATCGTGGGTCGAATATTGCATGATTATGTCGAGTTTCTCGGACATAGAGTCCTTTAGTGATGTCAATGCGCAGAAGAATCGTGGGTCGAATATTGCATGATTTGGATATGTTAATGTATGCATTAACGAATTGAAGTATTTTACTTGATATTTCTCAAGAATATTAATTTGTTCAAATCGTAGATTGTACAATCCTTGATGGATTACAATGAAACATTTGATTAGCAAATGTTGAACATATGATACACATTATGGATGTGTTACAAAGTATGTGGTGGAAACAATGACAGATACAAAGGGCTTTGAGAAATAACTAGAACCGATGCCTGTTTGACTCATCATATTCCCAAGGAAGATGGCTCAGGCCTTGTCATCAGGCCTTGCCTCGGTTTTCGCATCTTTGTCGGGGACTGCAGATGTACCCTCTGACATGAGTCGTCGACGGTATTTCAGAGAGTTTACGGGCAGTGTATTCTGGTACATAAGATCGATCTGTTCCAGAGATAGTCCCTTGGTCTGTAGACATACGTTAACATGTACTTTTCGTCAATAGAATAGCTGGAGCAGACCTCAGGTACACAGAAGTATGTGAAAATGATGCAGCAGAAACATGTAGAACCCCAGATGAAGAACACCTTCGCTTCCAGACCGGCGGAGCCTGGCTGATCGTTGACGAGGTAAGGAGCTAATGTGCTGGTTCATCACAGTTTCAACTTAAAAAGAAGGAAATACTGACTGGCATAACCAATACCGAAATTCCATAGCCTTCATGAAGATTAGCGAGTGTCTAATGACAAATGAGAAATGGAAAATCACCAATTACTGGCAACGGAGAGAGACATAGCCTTTGCCCGAACCTGGAGTGGAAATATCTCTCCAAAATGGAAAATCACCAATTACTGGCAACGGAGAGAGACATAGCCTTTGCCCGAACCTGGAGTGGAAATATCTCTCCAGTGATGACCCAGGCAATTGGACCCCATGTCGAGGCAAAGAAGGCCTAGAGGAAGACACGGACGTTCATATTCGTATGTTGTGATATGAATGGAGACACATACAATGTAGATGCAAACGAACGCGATCAGGACTTTCTGACCAGCAAGGTTCTGTACAGATACGGTGACACCGACAATAGCAATGATGAACTCGCAGATACACATTCCGGCTGCGCCTACGAGAAGGAGGCGCCGGCGACCGAAACGCTCAACACCCCACATTCCAGGCAGTGTCATGAAGACATTGACGATGTTAGTAGCAATAGTGATTAAGAAGGGGTCAGAAATGCCGGAATTCTGGAAGGCAGTGTCATGAAGACATTGACGATGTTAGTAGCAATAGTGATTAAGAAGGGGTCAGAAATGCCGGAATTCTGGAAAAAGGTTGTGCCGTAGTAGAAGATGAAGTTAACTAGAGAGTTAGTTAGAGTTCGGCCTTGGGTATGGTCAATAATACCGCTTACTTCCTGTCAGCTGTCGGAAAGATGTGTTATCAACGAAGAAGAAAGATATATATATGAGCTAGATCTGACCTGCTGCCAAGCTTGGATGAAGATACCGGTGAGAGTACGGAGTGCAATCCTGTTCTTGGTGCATCTGAAGCAATCGAGGTAAGAGCTTTCACCCAGAGCCAATTCTGCTTGGAGGTTGGCACGAATCTCTTCCAGCTCAACCTCGACTTCATAATCAGTCCTCTTGTGACCAGTGACCCTGCTCAAAGCGGTAGCGGCATCGTTATCATGACCTCGTTTGACGAGCCACCTAGGGGACTTTGGAATTCTTAGTCAATCAAGTATCAATGCGAAAGATAGAATATATACTTCTGGGAGGAACAGCATTCCCCCAGCAAGAATGGCAGCCCAGATGAATTGAATGGCGATAGGAATGCGGTATGAGGAGTGGTCATCCCGATCCTGGGTGAAGTTGTTGACGATGGCAGAAACGAGTAAACCGATTGTGATAGCCCATTGATACATCGAGACGATGGCACCGCGAATCCATTTCGGGGAGCTGAAGATCTGTCAGAATAGATTCTTGACGAGTCAGATTGTGTAAATACCATTCAGATTGATACATCGGTACCAAGCATGACACCAGTCCGACCCCGAGTCCAGCGAAAACGCGACCAACAACCTAGAAAAATTAAATAATGTATGCCTAGAGAACGGGGAAACTACGGACGAAAAGGGGGATTGCTGTCGCGGCGGTCTGCATCGCGACGCCGACAGAAAAGACAAGGCAGGCAATAATAATACCCCATTTTCTGCCGATGTAATCTGAAAAAGTTATGACCACCGTCCATTTTCAGAATGAAGATTTATTATACCTGCCATAGGCGCGCCTAGAAGGGCACCGAAGAAGGTTCCGGCAGAGAGGATGGATACGACCAAGGATTTATTATACCTGCCATAGGCGCGCCTAGAAGGGCACCGAAGAAGGTTCCGGCAGAGAGGATGGATACGACCAAGGATTCGTTCGCGGAAGAAATGGTGTAACCGGATGGTGTACTTGGGTCGGGATAACCGAAAGTTCGCAACCAGTCCTTCATTTCCTTTACTCCATTGATAACACCAGTGTCGTATCCAAAAAGGATACCACCGAAGGCACTGAAGGCTGCAAACCAGTAGAACAATGGTGAGATTTGAAATGTGACGATGAAAAGGCAACTGACCTGTTAACGCGACTCCCGCGAGCTTATTCTGGATAAACGAACGAATGACAAGTCAGTCAGGTAAGTCAGTCAATTGACTAAGTTGTTGCCTTTCTTGTTCCCCCGATCCCTCCTCCTGATGCAGCAGGGCCTCCAGGCATGTTGTTGGGAGTAGGAACGTTATAATTGAAAGTGGAGGGCGGTCAGACAAAAACAACGGCTGCTGCCTATGACGCTTTTTATATCGTTCGGCTGGAGAAGCGGGTGTTAGAGCTGAGATCTAAGATCCGGACAAAGTGCCCATTATTAAGTATTAACAGTGGCGTAAATTCATGACGACCCTTGTCCAGACTAGGAGAAGCCCAGACCGACGTAATACTATGAAGCGAGGAGAAAAACGAGGCAGAACGTCTAAGTAGAATTTTCCTTCGTTCACTAAGGTGAAAGAGGGGGCAGAGACATACAGACCCCCTGCGGATGTCGGAGGAACTGGACTTCGATCAGGACTCAGGGGGCATAATAGTCCAGTCAAAAGAAACTTACTCGTCGACCACATGCTCCGTGCTGTTCGAACATGATCCATAAATGGCACTTGATATCTTACGTCGCAATAGGCCATCGCGATGAATGCTTGGCATTTAGAATAGAAGTCTCACAGACGAAAAGGGGGCATTGATTCCAGGATAAACTTAGTCGTTCATGATTCAACGATCAGCTAGGACCAAAGCCAATGTGAGCCATGAGGAGCGATATACGACGGGAATTTTTGAGTTGGGCAAGTAAGCTAAGTAGGAGTACCGGGCGAATTGGTTGTCATTCAAGCTTCCCGGGTGATCAATGCATTGCAGGCAAGATCCTGGTATGTAAAAGGTTGTCAGGTGAAAGCCTTACACTTCCTTGGCAACTGCGCCGATGACAGGATATGACAACGGGTGATGGCGCTAGATGGAACCGTTTTCACGAGGTTATAGGACGTGCAACTAAGGCTTGGAAACCTTGAAGATCGCTAGTCAGGCACAACAAAGTTGTTCCCTTACGTTTCTTAAAGGATGAAAAAAAAAAGTATGTTGGTGACAAAATCTTTGTTTTTGAGAAGCTTGGAATTGATCGTGATTTGAAGGGCGATTAAACTTTCAGTACTTACTTCTGGCTCAGCGCGGCTCGTCAGGAGAAGGGGAGGCCCACGTGGCTCGGGAAAAATCACAACAGGACCAATCAATCATTTGTTTCTTTTCTGGTTGCCATGGGACAATCAGCTTCTGTGCCCGCCACGACCTCCAGTACTCCTCCAACTTGTCCCGTATCACACAAAAAAACAGACAATACAACGGCGACATGTCCGGTGGCGCACGACGCGCCTGCTGAAGCTGCACAATGTCCAGTTGATCATGCTGCCTCTCCAAAACCAGCCCAATGCCCTGTTGATCACGGAGGACTTGACCCTCTGAACCAAATGCCCCAACTTGCTCAAGCGCCAGCGCCAAATCAAAAATTGTACCTACCGACAGAGCGGGTGGAGTCGTCTATTCCTCGAGATGGCTCAAACAAATGGGATTATCCTTCACCACAGCAGTTTTACAATGCACTCGTTCGGAAAGGATGGGAAACACCAGAGGAGCATGTAGAGACGATGGTGACATTCACAATTTTTTGAACGAACGTGCATGGGAGGAGGTGCTGAAGTGGGAAAAAAGGGAGTATACGTGAGTATAGACATTCACAATTTTTTGAACGAACGTGCATGGGAGGAGGTGCTGAAGTGGGAAAAAAGGGAGTATACGTGAGTATATGTGTTTCTGAATCAGGCGTAAATTCATCTACAGCATATCCAGACATGATGACTTACAACTTGCGCGATTCAAAGGTAGGCCGGGAGAGATGTCGCCGAAAGCTCGCTTCTGGATGTTTGCTGGGTGGTTGCTCCCTTCGCGATTCAAGTACGTACGCGTTCACATGCGATGAATTCGAAAATTGATGTGTATTACTTATCACGTAGTTCTGAACCACCATTTGATCGCCACGACTGGATAGTCCGACGTCCACAGACGGGCGAAGAGGTTCGCTATGTCATCGACTACTACTCTGCGCCTCCTGAGCCTGATGGCTCGCCCGTATTTTCTTTGGACGTACGGCCAGCCCTTGACAGCTTCTCAAGTGTCAAGCAGCGCATCACGGTGGCAACAGAGGAGACTTGGGCGAGCTTCCGTCACAACCAAAAACCAGACCATACAGTGCGAGAGCCCAAGGATTGATTTGGTCCCTTTGTGCTAGATTCCGATGTCCTAGATTAGATTCCCAACTCCCTATATGTTATCACTCCTGTAATATTGTTACCCTAGCTGTCATCGACATCTTGTCAATTTCTAGTTATTTCAAGTTTACGTTTCTGTGTTCGTCAGTACACATTTTGCATCGAATCCAATACATGTTTGAGCTAAACTTCATGCAATTTTCATGCGTCGTATGTCATCCTTTCCTTTTTTTTTTTCTGGGCGAGATGAGACGCGCAAAAAAGCTAGTCACGTGATACATGAAATTTCTGAGATCAAAACTTTAGTTGTCCTCACCCAGGCTCAAATTCATCTTAATGCTTCCTCGTCATCTTCAGAGTTTTGTCGTCCGTAGCACAGCTAGAAGCCGCACCAGGGCGCTTGTATCTAATCGTTTGACCGCTTATACGACACCATTACGGATACCAAGTCTTGCTGGCTTCCATTCGTCTTCACGCCGCGAAAATGAGCTCCCCAAGTCACCATTCCAGACGTTCGTGGAGGTACTGAAGGATGAACTCAGGAAGAACAGAGAGCTTCAAGATAATGTTAAGCAGTTGCAGGGTGACGTGGACAAGTTTCAGGATTCAGAGGCTATGAAAAGGGCTAGGGCCGCGTATGAGCGTGCACGGGTGAGTGTCGTAGATATTATTAATTATGAACTCGTTAACTAACTTCTGCGTAGCTTCAATCAAGCATCAAAGAAAATCCTAAGCTGCGAGCAGCGGCCGAAGAGTTGAAGAAAACAGGTGTAAAGGTTGGAGATGCAGTTTCCGACGCATTGAAGAGTATGGAGGAGAGTGATGTCATGCGCGCCGTAAGTTCAAGTCTTACTTGGTTATTGATTGACCTTGACAACCGTTAAAAAGATCGCAAAAGCTTCTGCAGCTGTGTCTTCAACTATTGAAAAGTCTACAGAGCCGATACGTAAAACTGAGGCGTACAAAGCTCTTGCGGAAACTCTGATTGATGCGCTGGATGATAGTGGCAGCGCAAAACATGCTGGATTCGAGGAGAAAGAGGCACGTCGGCTGCGACGGCAGAAGCGATTGGAGAAAGCGGGCAAGGACGGTGGTCTTGGTCCTGCTAGTAAACGCGTCACTGCAAACCCAGAGTATGTTTTTAGTTTTTCTGAAACAACATTGTTTCCTGACTTCATCTGGTAGGGCTGGCTCAGCTGTCGTATTGCACAAGGACTCGCCACGTCAAGAAAGATGGAACCGATTAAAGGAGACTAACCCTGTTTTCCGCCGCTTCTTTGAAATGCGTCAGGCTTATGACGAGTCGGAAAACCCTGTTGTGTCGGCTATGCGCAGTGTGACATCGACTATCGGTTCATTCTTTGACGAAAACGAGATGGCGCAAGTGATGCGTGCGATGAAAATATTTGATCCCGATTTCAACCGTGAAGCGTTTGAACGCGAGTTGCGGGAATATATTATTCCTGAGGTTGTGGACGCGTATCTTTCAGCAGATCAGGAAGCACTGCGATCTTGGTGTGGTGAAGCGGTACGCCTTCGTTCATTCTCTTCATCATACCAGGATTGTTAAAAAGTTCTTTGATACAGACGTACAATGTTCTATGGGCAACTATGGAACATTATCTTCGCCAAGGACTCATCAGCGATAGCAAGGTTCTTGACATTCGTCAGGTTGACGTACGTACCGGTTCGACGTCCATATTTGACGATTGTTTACGTGTCTCAGGTGTCGGATGGCAAGTTGTTAGAGAATGAAGTACCTGTGTTCCTTGTCCAATTTTCAACGCAAGAGGTTCTAATGTTCCGCAACGCCAAAACTCGCGAGATTGTGGTAGGCGCGGATGACAAGGTTGAGCAATGCGTGTATGTTGCTGCTATTACACGTGTGGAGGAAGAGCTGTCCAACGAGCTGACTGGAGGTTGGAAGGTTGTTGAGGTATGTTCTTATTTCTCACCTTTGGTTTTGATATTTGTGTGACTTAATCTACATTGTATCTGTAGATGGCAAGGAGAAGCGCAAGAGCATATCTATAATCAAAAGTATTCAGTACCGAAAGCTTATATATTACCCATCATATTGCCTAGTACCTATTATCTATCCCAGGAGACCTGACGCAATCACCACTCTTTCAAAAGTGCTTACTTCTGGACTTTGAGTTGGCCGTGACCCGGACCATGATGAAATGATTCATCTAGCCCAGTACTTTATCTATTCTCTATAATGAAGCTACAGTGCATCTCTCTCGATTCTCGGGCCATGTACTGATTCAAATGAACTGTGTCTCGGAGCTTGAGGTACAGATTTATCACGCCAAGTGTCTAATTCTGGTACCTGCCGGGCGGATCTTGTCATACCATAGGGGAGTAACCACAGCGGCTATACTGGTCTTCGCGAGATGTCCCTGGACGAAACGGTCACTACAAATACACGGGTCTCCGAAAGTCAACAAGCCTGTCTCGGTGGGAGCAATTCAACGACCTCCTCATCTTACGCCATGCTTGCTGGCACGCCTCTCCTCTTGTGTAATCCTGATTTTTCTCGATCGGATTGGTCATAACGCGATGCATCCATCTGTCTATCCAGGTTGATCGTTATTTTCCATCTGTTATAACTCGTATAGATGTAACTTCGTGGATTGGTACAATTTTGTAGCGTAGTTCTACTCCGCCACTTTCTGGGTCAGTCGGGTCTACTCTATGTTGGGAGACATTAGACTGAGCAATTTACCTGTTAAGCGGTACTTGAAAGCGCTGCCTCAAATCTTGATGGGCTGTTAGGCTCTGTTTCTTGTGACAGTAGTAATTATAGGCCTTCTGGGTACACCTCTTTAAAATGTATGATATGATCTGGTTTACCCATCTCCTTTTCTTCGTATGTCTGTTAATCCTCTGATATCTACAATGCCCTACTATATCATCTGCGCAAGTTATCGACAATGTCTCAGCTGTGACTCTAGTAATGTCGTCTAGAGAAGACTTTAGCTTCTCACCCTTATGTTTAGTTGCATCAATGCTGCGATCTAGTGAAATTGCGCCACCGGAAGTGTGCCTGATCATGACCCTTGATCACATCACCTACTTCACCATTGTTGAACGTTGAACTCTAAACAAAGGAACAACTTAGTTATTGTATATGTACCTTTGTATAAACTCAGCCACCTCAGTTAGTTCTACTGCAGATTGAGGGTGAGCCGAACTATGCTTAGAATTTTTACGGACATCATACCTATTGTACCATAGAGTAGACTTACGAATCTGTATTTAATCTAGGTACAGAATACAGTCAATTCTATTACAGACTGAGGATTAGAGACTTATTAGTCTGTATCTAATCTTGGTCCCTACGATTTGGATCCTAACAATCGAGTGTTATCGTGGCCAGTAATTATTGTAATGATGAAAGTGTATTGATGGGGCTCAGGGACGTTATCGACCTTCATTCTTGCATAATTTCAAACGTTCTGACACAGTGGGTTAGACAACTTAGTCCCCGACGCAAATTGACAGTAACAATCTCTCTGCTATATTGGTCAGAGATAGTGAAAGATCTGGTAGGCTAGAGACGCATCGATTTTCTCGACGGGAAGTAGTAGAGTACTTGTAATTGACAATTTTTGATCGGAACCACTCTGATACTGATTTTCTCCAGATGACTACAATCTCAATTCTCTATTCGTATACTATATGACTAAAATCCACCAGTGTGTAGCATTCTAGTCTACTGTAATGGTCGCCGTGTAAGAACGACAGGCAGTGACGCCTTCTTCAGGACAAAGTAATCGTACATTTCGCCCTCCCACGTAGCCTTATTGTAGCCTTCGGCAAATTGCAAATCAAATCGCTGCAGTACGGCGCACACAACAGCTCGCAACTCTTGCCATGCGAACCGTTTACCAACACAATCTGCGGGACCGTAGGAGAAGGGGATGAATGCGTCTGGCTTGTGGATGGCCTCTTCGCGGTTTTGGAATAGCTCGGGCTCGAAGGCGAGTTGTTGTTCGACGGGGAGCCATCTTTCGGGAATGAAGTGATCTGGAAGAAAGAAATTACGTGGGTCCCTGTGCAATGTAAATATATGCATGTTTGTTGTGGTTCCCTCAGGAATCAAGCTGATAGACCATGTCAATCAATGCGCTCATTGTTTGTTATATAAGACCAAAGACATACTGAGAACCTAGCATAAAACTACCACTGCCAGGCAAGGGTGATCGAGTCACTCCACTAAGAACTGGTGGAACAATTCGCAGCGTCTCCGTACTGTTGTTCGATTCAGGGAGTTGCTTAATGTCAAATAGATAGACGCACAGCGCAGCATTGAGGTAGGAAAGCTGTGATAAGCCTTGGACATCCTCTGGAGATATGTGAGAGTTATCGATTTCGCTTTGAAGCCGACTGTATGCAACAGGGTTGCAGATGATGAAGTAGAACAGACTACACAGTGCAGGTGATACGGTGTCCGATCCGGCTACTATTGTCAAAGAAGCATCGCTAACAACCTGTTCAATTGCAGGAGGAGTTGAATCTATCTTCCCTTCGTCCATCTGAGAAAGACAGACAGGTTCAGGTCATATTGCCATAATCTCTCCACGTTCCTCGAATCATTTGGATGAGCTTACCAAGTGGTAAAAAAGATCTTGAGTCATAGGGCCTCTTTCCAATCGCCGAAGGACGCGTTGTCGAGCAAATTTTCGGAAGGTCTTGGTTTTTCCTGCTACACCAGGAATCGCATACACAAAATTCGTCAACCAGGGTATATGTCCCAATACCGTTCCCGTGCTGAGAATGAAGGTAAAAAGTGGCAATAAAATGTATGAAAAAGACTCTTACGGCATCGCCTCTTCCATTGTTTTCCAAAAGCCCATTGAATCTTGGTTTTGCATCATCTCAACATCGTCTCCGAAGCTAAGTTAACAACACCTGTCAAAGGGTACTTCAAGCAAAGCCACAGCACCCGACTTACGCTATATCACTCATGACATCGTACCTGTTAACACGAGTCCGTGAGTTTGTGGAAATAGGAGGGGAATCCGTAAATTACGTGAAATAACTGATCCATTTCGACAGGTCTATATTTTGACCAACTCGTACGTCAAAGTGACCGATCAGGTTACGAACACGTTTGTTGAGAATAGGGTGGTAAGAGCGAAGCGCCTCCGGAGTGAAGCCTCGAGACCATATACGACGCATATGGGCGTGCTTTTGGGGATCCCTGATCCCAACAAGTGAACGGAATACTTTTTGTTCAAATTGGCTGTCCCAGACTTGGTTCATAATAAGAAACGCTTGACAAGGCAAAATGAGCTATGCCTTACACTCTGCTTTGGGCATCCCGCGAGGACCAAGCATAGGTGCAATCAACTCGGGAGTGCAAAATGATAATTCATTGGGTCCTACATATGATACGACTCTATTTCAATGAGGTTTTGATTGTAATGTATCCCCTTACCAGTTCTCACAACATCCCCATACCGACGATGAAGTTTGTTGAAGTAGATGTGCTGCCTGCCGCCCATCGATACAAGGGCAACGTATGTTTTAGTAATTTTGCAAATGAATGGACCGGGATACTTTGCAAGGGGATGAAATGGCGAGAGACGGTGTGCAATGGTACAGATGACCAATGTGGTAACATAACTTGACCAGGCAGCGAGTGCAGCCAAAATGACAATAGAGTAGTGGGGAACGAGAAGCGGGGTCAAGGAGAGCGGTGCTACAACGAGGAGGACAAAATGCCACCAGATGTTACGAGGTTCAAAGAACCTATAGGCAAGATGTGCCAGCTGTAAATCGGAGACAGTGAGTATGATTGAACGACGAGTACAGAGTAAAGCGGCATACTGCGCCAGTAAGAACAGATGGTACTAAAGATGGTACTAACATGGGAGCTTGTTTACTTATAGAGGTAATCCATCAACTCCGACAACACGAGTACTATCTGAGAGTTTGGAACTCCCGCACCGCTTCTAGAAGTAACGGATGTAGAAGAAAAGCATGGCAGACGGTGGTGGAGCCGAACTAGAGGAAGCTTGATTCTCATCGGTTGTAGTGGTAGCCTTCGAGTTCGTTCATTGCATGGGATATTAAACAAAATAAAAAAACATTTGATGTCGACAAGAACCCCTGAGATATCGGGGCTCGCACCGAGAACGAAAGGAGTCCAAGTCATGTGCTGACACGACCACGTGATCAGCTTCGTTGATCAATTGCCTTCAAACTGGAGCGCGTAATTCTCACCTCGACAATGTCCAAGACGGCCCAGTCTGGTTTACGTACCGTCACACGCGACTTCTCCTCGTCGGAACAGCTCGACATGGAATGGCTACCAACTCCGCCTCCAGTTGCTGCACATCGCCAGAGAGTTTCGAATCGTCTTCAGCATATTCAGGAGGGACTGTCAGCAGGACAGGCTCCTCCCATGCCTCGGGGGACAGCCCTCATGGACTCGAAAGCTGTTAACAAACGGACAAGTCCTGTGCCACATGATAAGCCTGCAGCAAAGAAGGCGAGACGACTTCCTCCGTCGTGGACAGATGAACCTCCGTTGGAGTCCTGGAACAATTCCACAAATACGGCGATTTCCAAGCAATCTGACTTGTCCTCAGTCAGAAAACCTCAATCCTCAACTTCAGAAAAGTCTCAGACTCCGACTGTGCCAAAGAAAATCGCCAAGATATTTTTGAGTCACGAGCAGACACAGATACTCAACCTCGTTTCAAAGGGGGAAAGTGTTTTTTACACTGGTAGTGCAGGTGCGCGTATATGCTTTGGATTAAAAGTCGTCTCCATCATCTCTGTCAAGGAACCGGGAAATCTGTACTCCTCCGTGAAATCATCAAGACACTTCGCAAGCATCACGTCGCTCCAGATGCCGTCGCCATTACTGCATCAACTGGCATTGCGGCATGCAACATCGGCGGCGTAACAATTCACTCATTCGCTGGAATTGGACTAGGCATAGAAAGTGCAGAACACCTTGCTACAAAAGTTCGGAAGAATAGGAAAGCGGCCACACGGTGGCTGAGGACGAAAGTCTTGATAATTGACGAAGGTTTGCCCTTCGCGACCTCGAAAGCCTGTATTCATTGTCTTTTCTAGTCTCCATGGTTGATGGAGACCTTTTTGACAAGTTGGCATCGATAGGTAGCATAATACGAAAAAAGCCTGAACCATTTGGTGGTATTCAGGTATGTCTTCAATTCATTGATATCTCTATCGTCTGATTCCGAACATCATCAGATCATTGTGACTGGGGACTTTTTCCAGCTACCGCCTGTTACAAAAGGTAATGGTCAAGTCAAGTTCGCTTTTGAGGCGTCCACGTGGAAAGAAGCGATCAAGCACACATATAATCTAACAAAGGTATTCCGGCAAAGCGATCAGGGTTCGTTCATTCGTCTTGCGTTATTAAGAACAGATACAATACTTTTTATTTCTCAGAATTTATTGATATGTTGAATGAGATGCGTTTTGGCCGACTAAGCCAGAAGTCTATTGCTATGTTCAAGAGCCTCTCACGGCCTATCATGTATGACGACGGCTTAGCAGCGACAGAACTGTACACTCACAACCTTATCTGCACCCTTGTGAAAGCTGATATATGCCATCTAGATTCCCTCGGCGTGAAGATGTAGACCGCTCAAACACTGAACGGATCAGTCGCCTCCACACTGACGAAGCGCGATTTACCTCTGTTGATGCTGGGATACTTCAGGACGCGAACCAAAGAGAGAAGATACTTGGTAATTTCATGGCCCCACGCCAGCTCACCCTTCGTCTTGACGCACAGGTTATGCTAATCAAAAACGTGGACGAGATGCTCGTCAATGGTAGCATGGGTCGCGTTGTGCGCTTCGTCGACCCTGCAATATACGGAACCTCGCACGACGTGGACGCTGATCACGTACCCAAGGGTGAGACGGCCGTGATTGGTGCGGCGTCATCTATCACCGGGGTGGGTTCAGCGAAGAAGAACGCCCCGTCAGGCGCAGGCCAGGCTAAGTTGTATCCCGTTGTGGAGTTCATCTTGGCAGGAGGTGGGAGGAGGTCAATGTTGGTTATGCCGGAGGTATGGAAGGTTGAGCTGCCGAGTGGTGAGGTACAAGTGTCAAGAACGCAGGTGCGTGACCATTTCCGGGATTGTTTTTTTAGGATTCGTGGTGATTTTCAATGAGAAGCTCCCTTTGATTTTGGCATGGGCAATGAGTATACATAAGTCTCAAGGCCAGACGCTCGATAGGGTCAAGGTCGACTTGGGGAAGGTGTTCGAGAAGGGTAAGGCCTTTAAGTGTCTTGGGACGTTCGTGTAATGATAGTCACATTAGGTCAGGCTTATGTTGCCTTGTCACGCGCAACGTCTTTAAAAGGCTTGCAAGTCCTTAATTTCGACCCTAGAAAAGTGCGTCCATCGTTTACCTATTTACTTTGACGACCAGACCCATCATCATGTTCAGGTCAACGCACATCCAAAAGTAGCGCTGTGGACCCAGACCTTGGAAACTGTAGAAGACCAATAGATAGTCACTGGCTCTTGAACAGTTCTTTGTTGTTTATAACGTATGCTATTATTCACCACATACCTGATCCATCTAATCATCTCCAATTAATGCACACATTTTTGTGAGGAAGGAAAAATAGAACTCCAGTCCAGCATAAATGATCACGTAGCCCGTTTACAGAATGCTATATACGTATTTTCCAAAGGCAATACTTGTAACTGAGAACACTCAGATTCGACATGCATGACCTGATCCGCAAGACGCAAAAGATATTGAGACAGACTGATTTTCATTCATGAGGCGATTGGCCTCGATAGTGTCAGAAGAATCTCAGAGAAGAGGTTGTTCATCTAACTTAAAAGACGCCAGAACTCAGAATCGTGAGTTTGTCGCGTAGAATCGATACAAGCCCTTGAGTGAGCTCAATCTCGGCTCGTACGGACCGTTCGTTGTTAATTTATGGCGATCACGAGGTTATTAGCCTTGTCCCTAGCCTAGTAATTGGCGACTAATTATCACCCAAGTTCATGAGTCTAGCACCGCTTCTGATAAGTCTTACTAGATTCCGTTTGTAACGAATACTTGGATGGTGCATTGGATACATATATTCTCCTTTTTCCGAATATTTCACTGAGGGTACTCTCGCGGTCCGCGACCGGTTTTCGTCTGCGGGCCGTTGTACTCTTTATAAGTCGCCCAGCCTATGCTTCACACATGTTCTGAACATCTTTCAACTTGAACATGCTCAAATATCGCGTTTCTCTGCTTCTATTTTCCTTCGTTTTCTCTTTGGTAGCCCAGAGAACGAGTGGGCGATCTCTCAAGTCGCCTCTGGGTCCTGTCGTCGACATCGGCTATGCAGCATTCGCAGGAAATACAACCTCTACTACTGGAGTGGAAAATGGACCTGTTGTGTTCTATGGAAATATCCCATATGCACAGCCGCCATTGGGAGAGCTGAGGTTTAGAGCTCCTAAAATGCTTGACGAACAGACAATCACGTCGCATGTTGATGATGCAAGAGGGTGGGGCCCGCCGTGTATTCAGCGGCCTGCCATGGTTGGAATCGGATCAGAGGGTAAGCAACTTTTGTCTTTTGGAAGTTGTTTAACGCCTTTCCAGATTGTTTGAAATTGAATATCTGGAAACCGACAAACACGACTAGCGCTGACAAGCTTCCTGTAGCCGTCTACATCCACGTGAGTCTGTCACTTGTGAAAAGGTTTAACTCATATATTGCCAGGGAGGCGGATTTTACGCCAACGTGAGGGTCTTGTTACTTTCGCTCCAAGGATTACTTATTTTCAAGTTCTTCACAGTCGCCGCAAGGCTTTCCAATGTATGACTGGGTGGCGCAATATTCAGGGGGAATTGTTGCTGTATCCATGGCGTATCGCCTGAATATTTTTGGCTTCCTCGGTGGTGATGCTGTTGCATCTGATGGAGATCTTAACAATGGATTGTTGGACCAGCAGGCAGCTTTGGAATGGATCCAGAGACATATTCAACAGTTCGGTGATGACCCAGAAAACGTGACTATCTATGGGGAAAGTGCTGGAGGTGCTAGCGTTGTGATGCAGCTTGTTTCCTACGGAGGTAACTTGGATTATTCCCGTGCATGTCATGCTGGACTACGTTGATATTGATTTTGTTAAGGGACTAAAACTTTGCCCTTCAAAGGAGTTGTCGCACAGTCTATAGGATTTGGCCCAACAAGTACACAAGATCAGGCTGAGGCAGCTTTCAGTGAGAGTCTCAGTTTATACGTGCAAGGACTAGCTCCCACATGAGTTCAGCTAGTGCAGCCGCGTTTGCCGGATGTCCTACTGCAGGTAAGCAAGCGATGGATTGCTTGCGGAGCGCTTCGGTTGGTTAGTTTGGTTCCACGGAGAATGAGCGCAGTCGAATTAAGTCTTCTCCTAGGTGCCCTTGTTAGTGCCGTCAATCGCGTGCCAAACGGTGCATTTGCCCCTGTCATCGATGGACCTGGTGGCTTCCTTCCCGATCTCCCTTCGCGACTCATCGCTAGCGGAAACTTTAGTACAGTTGATTATGTTGGAGGTCACTGTACGGGTGATGGGAAAACATTTGCATCAGGAAAACCTAGTTCCTTTGTAACAGACGATGATATCCGGCGAATTGTATTTTCAAGATGGCCAGGGGTGGTGAGTGTTGCAACAATTTCTCCGTGGCTTTTTTTTTGGAACAATACGTGGTATCAGTCGAATGCGACAATAGATAAAGCGTTGGCGCTATATCCTCCTCCTGGTGCCCCTAATAGCCCTTTTCCGACTCAGTGGGATCGAGCCTGGACGATGGCTGGCGAAATCATTTTTACTTGCATGTTTGTTAGAGCAACTTGCTATCTCCTGCAACCTCTTACACATGATCCTAATTAGGGATTGGTTTCTCGCAGAGAATCTCCTGCTTAAAGGTGCCAGAAATGTCTATGCATATAGGTATGTTGCTCTTGACGGATAGAAGCGGTTTCTCGTTCTCAGCGACATCTCAGCTGGGACGCTCCAGATACTGTTCTATATAATGCCAGTCCTTATCTGGGAGCTATGCACACGTCTGATATTTATTACTTGTTCGATGGTCAGTCGCCTTAAAAAACATCACAGCACTAGCGTCTAATGAGTTCCAGGGACGAAGTATATTCACTTCCTATTGATCTGTATCGCATTGCTAATTCCTCCTTATGCAGCACTTTTGGCAACGCGGGCAACACGTTTACGCCTTTTAATACTGTCTGTATCCTTTCTTCTTAAGCAACGACTACTTGTAGGCTCGATTTCTGAATACTTCTTGGACAGAGCGAGGCTTTATTGTCGGCTGAAGCAATCGCTTTTTGGACCTCTTTTGCGGCGACAGGCGAACCGTCTTCTCACGCAGAAAGCGAATCCACCTGGAAAACTTTTGCGTCATCAGTTGATAGTACCCGCAGACGTATGAACCTGTCACGAGGCAACGACACAAAAACAGGGTCAACGATGAAAACTATTCAGTTGATAGTACCCGCAGACGTATGAACCTGTCACGAGGCAACGACACAAAAACAGGGTCAACGATGAAAACTATTACGATGGAAGAGATCGAGAGATGTCAATTTTGGATGAGCGAGGAAGTCGTTGAGGAGACGCGCATATGACGGACAAATGAGGGATGTTTAGGGTAAACCTTGCTTACAGTGTTCCTATACTACATCTTCGTCATGGATACATCTTTTGCCCTGCCTCCTGCCTGAACAACTCTGCTGAGAATATCCAGAAGACGCTCTCATACAATAGCGAAGACAACCGTTTATTTCTGCCATGTCTAAAACCTGTAGTATCAAAAACGAGTCCTATAGAGGTCGGGCAGACTCTGAAGTACTGAGGTACAAGATGGTTATCCTGACAAAGTTTCCGCTGAGAAATTTTCTTTCAGCCATCGAGGAGACTCAGGGCAACAATAATCTCAGAGATGTCCAATGTTCAAACTTTTTAAGGATGTAATATAAATAACATGCGAAAAAAACGACAGACGGCAAGTTAGCTGATACTGTGTGGAGTCGTCCGGCAATGCTCCCTAAATTAAGATACTGCTGGAGCCACAAGACTAGAGCCATAAAATACCGTAGTGGACTGACATACGAGCTCCATGTAACAGTCTCTAAGACCCAAATGGAAAAGCAGACAATAAACATGCATTCCAGTGTCAGTGATACCATCAATACTTTACTAGTCCGTTGACAATATCCATCAAAATCCTTAAACCATGTACTTACGACTTATTCACAAAAAAGCCAGAGGTAATTAGGCTTGATAGTAACTTCGACAATTTTCGCGAATGCTAGCGCAACTGTCTCGTTGTTCGGGAAAACATGTCAGATTGACTATTGCGACTAGCAGTTAAGTTGGCTAAATCAGTCGGCTAAAGTAGGTACTGGGCCGCGTTAGCTGCAAGGTTGCGTTCGGTAACTTGGTGGCTATCTTTTTTTTTTTTTGGTGGTTCTATGGGTGACTAGACGTATCTACATGTTGTTAGCTTCTAGTCACCAGAAAAGAAAGAGGTATCCTAAGTTATCTTCAACGGAGTTTTGTGTCGGAATTGTCGGCCCACCTAAGGGAAATGCAATTTACGCACTGCGTGTGGGGCTCGGGCTCGTTTTATATTACCTATTCCGTCCTGGTGGGCGGTCGGTCCCCATACCCACTAAAACCCTCCTCGCCGACTTCCATGCTATATGGGTGTGCAAGTGTTCCTGTATTATCTTATACCAGGTTTTTGCGACTAGCTCTTTGTCGATGGCTCTCTTGCCATATCTTTCCTCGTTTGAGGCTAGGCAGTCTACTTTTATTCTTCTTTCTATAGTGTTCTGCCATTTCCTTGTTACCTCCTCTGTCGTGGGTATTCTCTCAGGGTCCGACTCCTTTTGTATACGCCAGTTACATCTGATGTTCCATATCAGTCGGGCGGATTCTGAAATGATGATTCGGTACATCCTGCTTCCGGCTTCTGTCGTCTTGCCATTTGTGTGCTTGGGTCTCGCTAGGTTGATCTTCATCGCTTGGTAACCAGTAAATATTGGTACAAAAGTGAGAGCCGATCAAAAGAACAAAAAAAGGTCACATGACTGGCCGAAAACAAGGTTTTTATGCCCAGATAGTACAAAGGGATCACTCCGAGTCATCCACTTATAAGAAGTTTCCCAGTTGGGCTTAAGCTTTCAAGGGTTGCCAAGCGCCGCCTTTGTACTATGACGCTTTTTCTGGCCGATGACTGCGGCACTTTTGTAGCGGCTATTGTTTACGGAACACTTTAAAATACGGAAATTCTGGTTCTGGTCCTTTCGCAATCTGGATTGCTTGACGAGCGAAAGCATAACTTGTCCAGTTTATTTCCGATACTTCTCGACGCTTATCTTATAAAAACCGCACACTCGTTTAACAACCTACCTTACTTCACATCAGTTATCCTGAATGGCTGTTATCATTTCCCGCCCTCATCGCGCCTCATTCTTCATGGATGACTTCGAGAAAAGCAGGTTGGTCGTCACATTGACATTAGAATCACATATTGATGGGTGATAAAGATCTCAAAGCGCGAACAGCAGCATGCACTCCTCACAGTCCAGAAGGATGAACCGCAAAATGGTGCAGATTTGGAAAGTCATCACTCGGCTGGCTCACAGAAACGAACATTCTCCTGCCATCCCACCTGATTTCGTCCTCGTGACATCGCGCAGGCGTAGCATCCTCATGCAATGAACCCTGACGTTTACGTCTAAATTCCGCCATTGGCGTTGTATTTGCGTCCAGCATCCAGCATCCTGACTGATGCGGCACGATATGCATGTACAAATATACCTCTCATCTACGACTATTGATGATGTACTTTTCTTTGTCATTTTTTTTACATTATAGCTTGGTCTAATTACTTTTTTTTGGGAATCCGGTACAAAAAGGTTCATGTGTCATAACTAGATAGCATACTAGAAAAATTGAACGTTTGGAAGCAATCATACTCGAACATGTGAGTGCCGGACTTCAGTTCATACAAGAAGTACGGAGTGATGCAAACGTCATGCCTTATATGAGAAAAGGATACGCAACACAGCTGGTCAGAAGGAAGACGAAATTTGGAAATGAGAAACAAATAGGAAATGTCAAGGTCTGGGAAAAGGCGGGTCAAGGGATCATGATGTTCATTCAACGCGGCGAATTCCCGAATCGTGCGTGTGACCAAGGTGAAGTTGGGAAAATGCATCACCTCCGCCCTCACTATAGCTTATGAGCATATGCCAAATCCACGCAAGACACGCAACATCATTCATCATAATACAAGTCAGGGTAATACGAAGCGCCATGGCAAGGTCTATGGACATTGCATGCCGACCTGTTATCACGCTAGGCAAATCGGAAGGATCTTCAACGGAAATAGTACCTCAGATGAATGCAAAAATTGCCACAACAAAAGCGATTAACGCTATGTCACAATAATGGAAGATAGATACGTGGTAGGAATGTGAAAGCCTTACCAACTGGGAGTGACAGCATAAATACATTGGCCACGGACGAGAGTCTCGTGATCTTTTGGTATTGTACGAGCTTGCTCGGCGGAAGATGCTGCGGAGAAGGAACCTGTGTCCACAGCATTGTAAAGTGCGCGCTCCTTCTCATAAAGTTCTAAAGTACAATGAAGATGGAACCATTTACGGTCCAGGAGAGGGAGCGACAAAGGGAAACCCGCTTCCTTCAGTTTAACCACTTTCTCCGGCGGAGGGGGTCTTGTCAAAGGCAACGATGGCAATTGTAAAATGGAATAAAAGCGTGGTATACGAAAAGGTTCTGGAGTGTCACGTCCTTGATAGGTCAAAGTGGCCGAGATAACAACGTTTGGAAGCACTTGAAGTCCAATGTTGTCTGTACTATTCATTAGAGACGACGACGCGGATAGTTCTGCATCCAACTCGAGTGCGAAGTACTGCGATCCATTCGTCATATTCTTGCTGGCGCTCGTCTGCGCACCCGAGAACGAATGACGCCTTTGGGAGGTAATAAATGGGAAAGAATAGGGGAAAAGGCAATTACGAATAACGAAGGCAGGCAATGGTCTTTGGATGATTGTAGATGTTAGCGAAGGGCCGCAAAGTGCGGTAAACCTTGCTGCAAACGTCTTTATATATAAATATAAGAGATACACTTGGTGATGGACGAGGCAAAGCCTCTGTGAAGTGTGAAGCTCTGCATAGAACTAGGGGCGAAAAATGTCATTGTCATTGTATATGACACCACGTACTCAGGCAAATATTTGCAAAACCACGTTCAGGACAATCACTACGAGAGGGCCTCTCAACGTCCATCTTTCCAAGGATGATCATCAACAGCAATCACAAACCTACAAGGACAAGTATCTAATCGACAGCTTGATAGACTGGTCAAAGTTATCATCCTGAAATAATAGGACCCACCTTTACAATATTTAGATGCTAGAAGCTTATTAATCTGAGGAATCACGCACCTATAGTACTCTTGACACGTTGAACTCATCAGATTTTCTACAGAAAGATTTTAAGGCGGGCGAACCAGTCAACCATGCCTTTTGCTCTTGTCGTGGTGTACGTTCTGGAAGTATCTCGTGGTAATTATTCCCGTGGAAGGAGTTTAAAAACATCCCTACAGAAACGTTGAAGGTGCTTCTCATCCTCTTTGAGTTCCAGTACGGCTTGATGACAGGCAATAGATGGTGTCAAAGGACAAGGACGTTAGATATAACTTCGGGAGTCGAGGTGCGTAAACAGCCGCGGTGTGGTGTATGTCTCTAGCTTCTGATCATGCGAGTCCGAGAAGCCAGGAGTCTTGATGATGAGGCACGAGAACTACAGCAGCCAAAAAACATCTGATGGGCTTGGATAAAAAAATTGAGCCAGTGACGAGGGTGAGACGAGGAGACAAGAAAGACAAGGAGACAAGAGATTTAATAGTCGGGCCTTTGAGTCGGGACGGAAAGCCTCGACGACTTCATTACAGGGGAACCAGAGTAACATTTGACATATTGTTGCCGAGAGTTCTTGGGAACTGTAAGCTTTTGTCCAAGAGTTTGTTCAGGCCTCGGCCCACATGTATACTACAGTCGATATTGTTTCTAGAGCCGACCAGAACCTGCTGAGTGTTGGACGTTAAACACGTCGATGGTCAAGCGCGAGCTTGAAAAAATATTCCAGTCAGGCTGGGTCACGTGGTTTCCCTCGGTCGCGATCTCGGGGCAGCATCGCGTCGCCTGCCCATGACTGGATGTGAGCATGTCTGACCGTCCCCTTTCAACCCTTTTTCTGGATAATGTCTCCTGTGTATGCCATTGACCATTTTTACCTTGTTATTACTCTCCTGCTCACTATCGGATACCAACTACTCGGCTTCGCAATAGCATGGACATTTAAGTTCGACAAGATCACCGATTTCACCGGCGGTCTGTCCTTCGTTTTGATGCGTTCAATAAACTCACGCCCTTATCCTTTAAGGATCTAATTTCTTCCTTCTTGGTAAGTCTTCGAGCTTTCTGAAGGAGGGAAAGTTGATCCTTTAATGTGGAGCTCTCTTGACACTATTGATTGGCAACACGTTCCATGCACGCAACTTTGGCAAGTGACCATGTATCTATTTTCTCTGGTTGTGTGAACATGATTACTTTAGTTGCGAGTATCCTCGTCATGATATGGGCAATCCGTATCGCAGGTAAGGATCAAGTCTGTGCTGTCAGGTTGATCCAACCCACTGCGATAGGATTTCTTCTGTTACGAGTTGTCAAGAGAGGAAGCGATTCACGCTTTGATGAAATTCGTAGCCATTTTCTTAAATTTCTGGGTTTGTTGTTGGCTTAGGACTTATGGACCGTTAACTCAAGTATGCGTTTCCCAGGTTTCTGGATAGGTAAAATATTCGACGCTAGTTCTCGTGATTTCTCATTTCGCATTTTGTTTTACTAGGACAAATCGTCTGGGTGCGATCTGTTTGTTCTTCTCGTTCAAGCGAGTCGTTAATAATGTACAGGTCTGGACTGTTTCTCTCCCTCTGGTAATACTTAATTCTCCTGCTGTTTCTGATACCCGTAATGGAGGATCCAATCCTTCTTTCGGAACGTCTAGAGATATCGCGGGCATCGTCCTTTGGGCCTTGGGCTTCTTAATTGAAGCTATCGCTGATCAGCAAAAGGTAGGCGTGAAACAGAGTCATGGTTATGCTCTAATATAATAATTCACGATTAGTTTATCTGGAAGTCCAGTCCGGCGAATGGTAGAGGGCGTCCTATCAATGTAAGCCTTGCTTGCATAATACCAGGGTCTTAACGTTCACATTACAGTCCGGACTTTGGGCGTGGTCTCGTCACCCGCCGTATTTTGGAGAGTATGATCTCATCTCCTTTGTTCTAAGGACAAGGCTTGACAAATCCTTAGAATGTTGTGTTGGTGGGGCATCTGGACTCTTTGCTTGTCGCCGACAACAAATGGTTCACTACCACATTCTGCAAAGGCAGCACAATACAGCGCAATATTGTCTCCTATATTTACCATGCTGTATGTGAACTAATTGGAACTCTCGACCAATCCCTGAACATTCGCAGATTACTTATGTTTGCTTCCGGTATCCCATCGGCTGAGAAACCACAAGCCAAACGTTACTACCTAAAGGCACATGGTCCAGAACCTGACAAGGATCACCCCGATGCGTGGACAGAGTACAAGGCATACCTGAACCGGACATCCATCCTCATCCCGATACCACAAGTGATCTACAAGCGACTGCCGACTTTTGTAAAGAGGACGATATTATTTGACTTCCCGATGTATCAATTTAACGAACATGGGGAAGACGGAAAGCGGGCTAGGGAAGAAGTACAAAGTCGTGAAGAACTGTGAAGTGAGGGTTTACATTTGGTGCTATGCGAGCTCGATTCGTCATTGTTATAACGGTATGCTTCTAGCAGCAACCTTCGGGCGGGCCTCAAGCTATATACGTACGACCGTCGGTCGTTTTACATTTCTTGTCATCTTGATTAATTCGGCTTATCTTGTCACGAATACGCACGCTACAGCAGTAATTAATTCTTTTTCGAACGAGTTCGTCTCATAGGGTCTATAAATTTCAGTACGTGTGCACTCACTACACCTCGGCACGTGGATAGTTTATGATGTAAAGAAGTAGCTATTCACGGCACTTTAAACTTCCCCTTCTTTTTCTTTGTGTATTTGTTCTAAACAGGGAGACTTTGTGTCGATAGTATCAATGGCGCTCAATCTTGCAGATCCCGGAGCAATAGTGGTGGCATACGAATCTATTGTTGACCTTCATAACACAAACAATTGGTGATTGTTCTCTTGACTTGTCAGGCTTGTTTCCAAGCTGATATTTCCTTTTGCTTTGTACATTGTTTCTCGTAGGCTGCTCTTGCACTACAGTAAAGTGGGTGTTCGAGTGTGACGGATGAGCTGGCATTGAGTGTTCGTACAGTTCGATGAGCTTGCACTATTTGATCACGGTAGCGGTGGTCTCCGCGAGCTCAAGCATAGTATCGAGGATCAAGACCAGGTCCATATCGGGTTTTATCGTGAGGAGAATGCACTCGAGCCTCGTTTCATCATGATCAACTATATTCCAACTTCCACAGCGGCCGTGAAGAAAGGTGTGTCTTCGCAACCGACGAATCCCTCCGCCTTCCAAACTTAATTGAATCCTTCGAATGGTAGCGCGTGCGCTTGTTCATTCCCGTCGTGTTGGAACAACAATCCTTAAGGTCCGTGTCACTTCCATTGTTCTGCCATTGCTATATAAGTTGACGTGTACACTCTTTGTTTTCCTGATAGAAACACCAAACGACTTTGACAGTCGACGATCTTTCTCAGTTAACCCTTGAGGCTGTACATTCCGCCCTCGTCCACGAAGAAGAGCCCGATTCACCCAGTACCATCTCCACGTTCACCGTAGGACGCACCGTCACTAGTGACCCTCACCCGCAGCCGAAACCCTCGGACTCGCCAATATTGAATAAAAATAAGGATCTCCCCAACCTTTCTACAATCAGCGGTTTCGCCATTGAACCTGTTAGACGAACAACGTCCGAACCCCAGCCCCAACCTCAGTCTCCTATTATCGCCCCGCCCATGGCTAAGTCTGCCAGCATGTTCACATCTCTCCTTCGTGGTCGCAAAAAGAAGTTAGACTCCGTTGACGACACAGAAGGCCAGGCCTCGAGTGAAAGTTACATCCATGATGCTCCGCCCCCGGCGCCACCGAAGGATAAAGGCAAAGTATTTGCCCTGCAATATCCGGAGGAAATTACGTCCAGACAAGTTCTAGCTCCACTTCGCAGGCCAGCCTTTGATACCGACAACTCGTATTATCTTCCCCAACGTTCACGAACCGGCAGCCTCTCCGAATACGCAGTCATTTCGCATGCGAGTAGTTCTCACGTACACGATCAGGGACAGTTCGATGAGTTCGGACAGAACCAGAATCAGAGTGTATATCTGGGGCATAGAAATGCCAGTCAAGTACGGGATTATGATCCGCCTGTGCATGCGATGTCGATGCCAGCGGGCCTACGCGGGAAATGGGGTTCTGAGCCGATGGATGCTGCAGAGCGTCTGAGAAGAAGGCAGGAGGAGCTTAAGAGAAGGCAGGAGGAGGAAGAGAAAGCGAAGTGGGAGGAGGAGAGGATGAAAGAGGAGCGGAGGAAGAGGAAAGAGCAGGAGCTCAGAGAGATAGAGGAGGCGGAGGCTCGACGTAGAGCATCCATTGAGGAAGAGGTTAGGATGCTTGCCGCCGAGCGTCAGAAGAAGGAGATGTTGGAAAAGGAAGAAGAGGAGCGGAAACGTAGAGAGATTGAAGAAAGGAGAAGGTTTGATCGAGAAAGGAGGATGGAAGAGCATAGGAGGCTCGAGGAGTGGAGGAAGGAGCAGGCGAGGATGGCCGAGGAATCTGCTAGGCGTACGGAAGAGGCTAGGAGGAAGGAAGAAGTGGAGAGGAAGAAAAAGATACAAGTGGCTGAGGCAAAAGTCAAGAAGAACCACAGTGTCGATGCTCTGATATCGGGTTGGGTGTCAATGCAAACAGATGACTCTTTACTTTGGAAGAGACGATTTTATAAATTTATTGGGACATCGGTGTACTTCTACAGAAATCCCAAGGTATGCTCACTTTTCCTTTTCATCCTAACCGATCAAGTAATGGAGTGTGTAGGACACGCAAGAATTCTTGGACAAGGTCGAGTTGCGAGGGGCCATTCGGGGTCTGCAAGAGTGGAATGAGGGCTATGAAGATCTCGAAGCTATTCCGCATTCTTTCGCCATCGAATTCAAGGATGGGCGTGGTCATTGGTCGATGTTTTCTGATTCGGAGGAGGAAAAGGTACGAGTTGAAATTATCTTGTCATGCATGATCTCATATCGAGGCATTTCTCTAGTACAAACTTTTAGGGCTTTTGCATTATGCAGCAGGATTATAGGCGGTATTTATGTAGCTATTTAGGACTGACTGATATCATAAAATACTATACCAAACTTTGTGATGTCGTGACAGCCGTGACGGCCATTCTTCGTCTGCGAGTGCCGTCCGCATGTCGACCATGGCAGGCCTAGTTTCCCCAAAACCGGTCTCATATCTTCAGCAAAACCAGTATAACCCCTACTCTCGTGGTGCTGGCATTTCGAATTACTCGGTGACGCCCCCACTTTCCGCTTCGTCGCTGGCACACCCTGCACCACACCAGGGTATCAATCAGTTTATGGTCAGCAACGTCGTCGGTGCAAACCATACAACCCAGGAAGACAGCAAGATATATGGCTTGGTTGTGGACCTGATGGATCCCAATACTCGAGAGGGGGCACTGCTTGAGCTTAGTAAGAAGCGGGAACAGTACGATGACCTCGCACTCGTGTTATGGCACTCTTTCGGTGCGCTCCCATCTTCTCTTTCAACCACAGCATACTTATCTACAACAGGAATTATGCCTGCCCTTCTTCAAGAAATTGTCTCGGTATACCCACAACTCTCTCCACCAAATCTCACGGCCCACATATCCAATCGAGTCTGCAACGCACTTGCTCTTCTACAATGTGTCGCATCTCATCCGGACACAAGACAACTTTTTCTCAATGGTTAGCTACATTGTTCACATTGATCTATGGTTATTCACGCCTACTCGCAGCTCACATACCACTCTTCTTGTATCCATTTCTGAACACGACATCCAAAACGCGCCCATTCGAATACCTACGACTAACTTCCCTTGGTGTAATTGGTGCCCTTGTAAAGGTGCGTCAACTTGGCCGCCCTTGTCATATCTCTGTGCTAAAGCCATGATTCAGCAAAATGACAACAACGCTGTAATACACTTTCTGCTATCAACAGAGATAATTCCCCTCTGCCTCCGCATTATGGAGACAGGCTCAGAATTATCAAAAACTGTAGCCATTTTCATTGTACAAAAGATTCTGCTTGATGAAACAGGGCTGACATACATTTGTCACACATACGAACGCTTCTACGCCGTCGGTACTGTGCTCAGCAATATGGTAAACCAACTTGTCGAGACACAAGCTGTACGTCTCTTGAAGCATGTGGTCAGGTGCTACCTGCGCCTGAGCGATAACCTTAGGTAAGTGTTTGCCCTTGAAAAAAGATTGTTGATTTTATTATGTATTAACAGGGCACGCGAAGCCTTACGTGCCTGTCTCCCTGAACCCCTCCGTGACAATACCTTCAGCACTCTCTTGAAGGTACGATTGTCTCCAGAATCTGAGGAGTGATTGCTGAGCAAAACTTCAGGGTGACATGGTCACCAAACGATGCCTTACGACCCTTCTGCACAATCTTAATGAACCCTAGTATCCGGAAGTTGCATGGACTTATTGTTGCTATACATTGCTCTATTATTTCAAGAAGATCAAAGTTGTATGTTTTCATAGGGTCCCAATATAAATTATCACGATTTTAGTCGTGGGAAGATAGATGTCTGAATTTTGTGTTCTGCCGTCATGAACACCACCACCGTCTGTAACGCTTACCATGCTATCGACGGTGCTAAGCACTGTTTGTCTTCTCCATTCTACTACTCATTTGAGCCATCCCTCATTGCCGGTATTCGTGACAATCACCTTGCACTTGCCGCCCCGATAATTGCATACTGGTCACTTTCCCTTTTCTTTCACTTTCTAGATATCTCTGGCTGGAAATGGCTAGAGAAGTATCGCATCCATGAATCCAAAGAGGTAACGGCTCGAAACCGTGCAACGCGTACAGAAGTTGTGTTGGCAGTGATACTACAGCACATCATCCAGACAGCACTCGGCTTCCTTTGGCTTTCCCCAGGCAAGCCGGTTAACCATGTTGAAAAAATGCAACGGATAACGGCGGTCCTTCGTCAATTTACTTCCTGGGCAGTGGATCAGGAGAACCTCGAGGTCGTTGAACCGCCAATTGTCTATTATGTGTATTGGTGGGCAATACCTGCATTTCAGTTGATAAGCGCAATGTGCGTCTTCTGTTATCTGTAGATAAGCGATTTATTCAAGGTTCACAGGTTCGTCATCGATACTTGGCAGTACTTTCTGCATCGATTGATGCATGTTAACAAATATCTGTACAAGCACTTCCATTCTGTTCATCATCGCTTATATGTTCCCTATGCGTTTGGTTCTCTGTATAACCACCCTGTCGAGGGCTTCCTTCTTGATTCGCTCGGTGCCAGTTTTGCGGAATATCTTACGGGTATGAGCATACGCCAGGCTACGCTACTCTTCGTCATTTCCACACTCAAAACTGTCGACGACCACTGTGGTTACAGCTTGCCCTTCGACCCACTCCAGCTCATGTCTGGTAACAATGCCGACTATCATGATATCCATCATCAGGTGGGTTTTCGCCGTTTGCCTACAACTGCGCAGCGCTGATGTAACTGTTCCAGGTCATCGGGATCAAGTCCAATTTCTCACAGCCTTTCTTTGTGCATTGGGACGTTCTGTGTGGCACACGCATGTATCGCCGCGACATAGAGCTTCGGAAAGAAAAGCAGGCACAGAAAACCGAGTAGTGTCTTTTGAGACTTTGGCAGTTAATTTACATGCTATATCTGTTGCGACCTCGTCATCTTAGACGGTCGAAATTCTGCACTTAATTATAAGACGTGCTGTACGCGTCTCTTTGGCTGCTGTGTATATATGTGGCGGTTTTTACCAGGAACGGTGATAAACTAATAGACACTCTGACAAGTAGATTAATGCTACCAGTTGGCCAAGGCCGACTTGGACAACGGAACACTTTCTAACTCCTGCTCGTACTCCACTTCCACCCTGGGTCCTCCTGTAAACAAATATCTGTTTGTTAGTTACTGTAGTAGAGGCCATAAAGTAACACGAACTCTTGCTCTTTTTGTCGGGCCGTTTTCTTGGCGGTTTGGGCGCCGGTGCTGATGCTTTCCGCTTTCCCAGTGAAGATTTGGATTGGACATTTTCATCTTCGTCATCCGAGTCTTCCTCTGAGCTTGGCTCATCATCGCCCTCAGTTCCATCCTGAGAGAAGTAGGATTAAGATTTCATATATCAATTGAGAAGACATGGAACCCACAAAAGCGTCCTCCAGATCGCTAAGCCCATCGTCCTCGTCCTCACTTATGTCACTGACGAACTCGCGCTCGCCCCATTCACCCTCTTCTTCCTCTTCTAACAAGTCCTCTTCGTCTTCGTCTGTTTCGTCATCCTCCATGTCTAATTTTCCATCTGCCAATTCATCTGATCCAATTTTTTCCCGATCAAGAATTGCTTGCCACACGTTCTCATTGACATTCAGTGGTGCATCACCGTACGCCTTGGACTTCAACCGCTCAATAAGTTCCTTTTCTATAGACCGCTCGAGATGTGCCGCCGAGAGTGCCTTACGTTCCCGTACAGCTTCACGTCGATCCAGCTTCTTCTTTACACCGACGAGTTTTGGTCTGCAAAAGTCAGATGCAAAGAGTGTCTTTCAGTCGCAGAAATTTCTTCCAAGCAGGAAAGCATACTGTTGTCGTAGCTTCAAGCGTCGCATCTTGATGAGGTATTGAGTGATTTTTGTAACACGCTGCTTGCACTTGTGAATGGTAAAGTTTGGCCAATGTATGAGCTCGGCGTCGATCTGTATACGTTCAAACGACTCAGGGAATAGGAACTTGGGATTTTTTCATCAGCTGACCTGTTCAAGGGCCTTGGTATAATTATTTGATAGCTTTATCCGCTCCCACATTCGCGCAGGGCTATGGGCTCGTTCAATCGTCTTCACAAATAGATATAATATGCCTAAGTTGTTTCGAGTTTTCGTATGATGATGCCAAAACTCTCGACGCACCTTCCTGTTCTCTTACTGTCGCGTATCGTGAGTTGGCTAGGGGACATGACTGTCGATTACAGAATCCAGTGACATTATATTCATTGCGGCAGAAGTTCTGGGTAGTTGTCCTGCGTATCATTTATAAAAGCCAGGGCTAGGAAATGCTCCAGATGCTTACTTGACTTTGTAGGAGCAAAACTGCTGGTTTATGACTGACCAAATCACGTCGTCGCTCTGCATCTTGAAAGGCCGCTCGTTATGCCTGGATCCAGTGTGCCAATTTTTTTGGAACTGTTTGCGAAGGCGTCTATCGTCTTCCCCATCTATCCATGATCACGTGGATGATGAAGCCAGAGTCACGAGCGCAAATGACTTCTGCACTGCAAGTAGTTTTCTTGTTCCCCAGTCTAATGGCGGGTCTCTTACACATTGAACGAAGACATTCAACTTGACAATAAAAGAAGTCTTGTTATAAAGTTGCTATTCCACGCGTACGTCACGTGCCGGAACAAAGCCGTTCTTGTCACTGAACCTGGCAGATTCCCAACGGTCTCAAAGCCGCCCTGCGATGGGAACGTACCTCGCTCATTTACCCGATTTCGCGCTACATGCATACCGGAAGCAGAATATCACCGACAACACCTTGGACGATGCGCAGCTGGAAATACGTTGTCCGCTCGACAACGGGCGACACGATTGCAAGACCATCTCTACGTGTTTTCCTGCCAATCAGCTCGACAGGCTCCCCTTAGAACTTCTTATTGAGGTCTTGCTGCAGCTAGACATTCCTTCCCTCACTCGTTTCCGCTGCCTCAGCCGCCGCACAATGGAGCTTGTCAACTCGGTCCGCCAGTACACCGCAATTATTGAGCATTGCCCAAACATCATACGCGCCATTGTCAGCATCCAGGCGGACGGGTTTGACTGTGATACGCTGTACAGAACTCTTTGTACAAGCAGATGTTCCACGTGCAATCTCTTTGGCGACCATCTCTATCTTATAGATTGTTGCCGTGTCTGCTACTTCTGTTACACCCGGCGGGCGGAATACTTCCCCCTCACAAGTCGCGAAGCATACAGGCACTTTACTCAAAATGCAAACCTACCGAGCAATGCTAAAAGCTCCCGCAAACTCTTCAAGTTGGCGAAACTACCGAGCATCCTCAGCCTGCCCGGGCGGTACGGTTTTGCTTGGAGGGGGGGGAATTTGCGGCCAAAGCGGCATCAACTCTACGATCGTCGGGCAGTGGTGCAGAGTCTGACGGGCAGTGGTCTTCCACATAGAGACAAAACCACCGAGGAACGTAAGCGATTCATGGCCATCATAACCGCGCCAGTTCTGCTTAATGGCGGCCGGGAGGTTGACCGAGGGTTCTTCTGCCTCGGCTGCCGGGACGAGTCGGACGAGAAAAGCGAGCAAAGCAAGCACTTCAGAATCAAATACATGACAGAGGAATTATCAGGGCATATCGCGAGCTATGGACGAATAGTGGAGAGACCGAGGACCCCCGGCAGGTTCATGCACGTTACCAAGGACTAGATTACGGGGTTTTCCTTGTTACGAGGAACAGCTCTGAGTACTTGTTTCATAAAATCCCCAAGTCCCGTAATTGGACCCTACTGGTTATTACCACCCGACTCTTGGTCGGAGATAGTTCCTGGTGTTGTCTTCCTGGAGACGAATCTTTCACAGTTCAAACTGCATCATGCAGTGTCTGGTATTCATTATGCCTAGGATGCGTTAATCGTCAAGTCCTTGACTTAGTATAATTTAGAATCATGCCCAAATGGCCATAAATAACCGTAGCAAATCTTTATGTGCTCGCCCAGCCTCCTACCCAGGCGAGCTTGAAGATTAAAGGAAAGTACGCGTAGTAGAAATATTTTCCAGTCAGTATTCCAAAATGGGTAATGATCCGGGAATACACCGAGAACCTTATTGGAAGGGAAATTAAGATTCTACGTGAATTCTTAGATCTTTTCCTTTTTTGTAATGTTAACTTAGGTCTTTCAATTCCGAAGCACGTCTAGGTAGGAGGCTGATTGAACGTGGCAGAATCTTAGCTAGTGCCGTCCATATCCATACTTCGTATTGACTTAGGTGGAGTGCATGGCAGCAATTGATTACACAGATGCGCCACACTTCTCAGTCTGTTTCTCATATATTACGGCACAGAATTCAGATCAAGGTACTGTAAAGACATGTAGCACGGTCGGCATTCGTATTGCGAGAAAATGATAAGCCAAACTAAAATGAGGCCGCAGGGCTGCTCACGCTAAATAGCTGTCAGAACAGGCGCGTACGGGCCACTATGCCACCTACTGGTGCTAAGCAGGTGCACCTCCCCGGCGGTACATTTTGACTGGAGCCGATTCCCTCACCGAATGGGTTCTGCAATAATTCTGCGAGTCAGGCAGTGGCTGTTTCGTTATCCTATGGCATTTCACGTTTGAGCCAGCATGCCGCTCGCACTGAATGAACTCCGCTTCCTTTACGCAACCGCAGACGTATTTGCGAGTCTTTGAAATGCACATAGTGGGTCTAAGGCGCGGTGAGGAATGCGTCTACGTCGAGAGCTTTACTCACTTAGTTTAAAACGGTTGCTTGACAGAGTTGTAGTGCGAAGAAGATAAGTGGGAGTTCTGTTTTACTGCCTGTAGCTGGTGCAGTGGTCCTGGTAAAGATGGTCGCAATCTTTCCAATACTTATATACCTACCAGCCTCGTGGCTCTGAGCAGTTTTCTCACACAAGATGTGCGATTCTCAGATTTTCCAATTCTTCAAGATTACCCAAATCAGTGGACAATGATTTGATGGGATCGTCTGGCAATTATTATGCTTCCGTGTGGCACCATGCGTGGACCACAACCGCAAAGACAACAAAGGAATGTTAAAACGGGAAGAAATAGGGGGACCCACCACCAGGGTCCATTTGAGATGTAGCGTGCCTCTGTACTTGTCGGAAAAATGTAAACGCGGGTCACGAGGGTAAGGAGCAAGGCCTCTGTGCGGTCAAAATCTTATCACCCAGATTGTTTTTTTAACTCAAGATGCGTGATTCTGAGATCTTCCAATTCTCCAGGCTTACCCAAATCAGCGGATAATACTTTGATAAGGTCGTCCGGCAACAGTCACTATGCTTCCATGTGGCACTACAAGTCGACTAGAAACCGAAAACAAAGGAATGTCAAAATGGGAAAGAAACAAAAAAACCGTTCACCAGGGTCCACCTAAGACCGATCTCCATAAAGGCGCATGAGAATAAGTACTTCCGGTTCCAGGCAGAATTAACCCTGATCAGCGTTGAAAGTCTGCGAGGAAAGTTCCAATACCCAAAAATACATAACACGAACACCGCCTTTGGCACAATGGACGGCTTATTACATTATTGGAGTAGAGTACATACACTACTTTACCCCCGCCTCTTAGCCCAGCAGTGTGGCTTGCCGGCGGTTAAAATCAAATTCATTCATCCATTCCTTCCTACCCAGGCGTGCCTTGAAATTTCTGGTAACAATTAGTCTAGTATAAATGGGGTAATGTATCACTGCGCAGCCGCAGCTTCTGTTATTGTCATTTACACAAAGTCGGTCAATAGCATCGACAATTTGCGTTTGTCTCACACTGCTGTCTCCCCCGTTACCACCGTCTCAAGGAGTCTAGCTATACAGCCATAATTTGCACCCAGAGCACTTCCTTGGCCCGCCACGCAGTCGTCTCGCTCTCATGAACGATTCCAAATCAAACAATGCCAACGTCCAGCTCCTCGCATGTCTCGTCGAGCCGCAAGACGCCATGAACCCAGATGACAGCGATTACCGCTTCCTCGTCGACGGGAAATATGTCAAATACGTGACCGTAGCGCCAGAAACACTTGGCGGGGACCACATTGACCAGACCTTCGCGCCCATCCTGCTCAGCGAGCTCCTCCCACCTTTTCCGCCTGGAGATTGGAACAAAGGCCACGTGGCGAAGGATCCCAAAACAGGACAAGTTGCGTTCATCAAGACAGAGACAGAGCTCCTTGCCGGGGTGGAAAACCTCTGGCATCCAGTGAAGCTGAATGAGCTGGATTTCGTACAAGAACGTGTGAGGCAAAACGTTGGCACTTCAACACATCCTGAACTTAACGACGGCAAGCCCGTTCTAATCAAAACTGCTGTTTGGCCTTGGGAAATCGACTCCATGGAGGTTGAGACGGCCGCCTATGAAGCCATCTCTGGCACAGGTATCGGCCCCAAGTTTCTGGGCCATCTTACCGAGGGAAAAGACGGGCGCGTGGTTGGATTTATTGCTGAGTGGATACAAGATGCGAGGGCCGCGGGGCCAGGAGATCTTGAGGGTTGTAGGAAGGCCTTGGGGCAATTGCATGAGCTCGGGATCAAGCTTGGCGACACCAACAAATATAACTTTCTCGTGCGGGAAGGGCATGACGTGGTTCTAATAGACTTTGAGGCAGCGAAGAACTGTTCACCCCAGGAACTTGAAGACGAGATGAACGGTCTCAAGGCATGTTTGGAGGACCCGAGTTTCCGGGGTGGAGTCGAACCAGTTTGTGAGTGATAATTAGAATGTAGATGGTGGTTGGCGTTGAGCTACGATCCGTACGCTAAATGAAATTGGAATTCTTGGGTTGTTATGCCATACTCTCATAATCCCCAAAACAATCCATGGGTTATGGATTATCAGATATGACCTATTTTTACCTGCAAACATACTCATTGAGGTCAAAAATCTATGGGTTATTGGTTATGAAAGTTGACTGTAAGTTGTATTGGGAAAAGGTTAGGGAAGATTGATTGAGTATACTTATCCTGAGAAAATGCATGAATATCTAGAATCGGGAAAGTAATTCAAGAATATCTACTATGAGAAAAAGTGTTCGATAATTTATTGGCTGGAATGGCCCGTGATCATCACAGCCACAGCATATGTTTCCCAACATAATTAACTTGACGTGATTAACATTTGGGGAAGATCTTGTGATTTTCCTCAGCAATCGGCATGAAATGTCATACAAATGGAGAATTCATATTTATGGAAGGAATGTCTGCAGTGGGAGTCTAACCTGAAGCCTGAGAAAACCGGTAGGTGTATGTGCAATAGCAACAGCGCTGCACTTTGCTTTCTGAGGATACGAGATCGAGCCGATTCTAGGAAGATTTTTCCATAGATCGGAGGAGCTGTATCGATACAAGGGAAAGGATACACGTTGAGATTATTTTGAGTATATGGTGTGAAATGAGTCTGACGCATACACATGCTGCCAAGTCCCTGAATCGTTTTGTGGACTTGGAATTGGACATATTCATATCTGGGCAACGAGGTGCAAGATGACTGATGAGTGCATTATCCCCGAGAAGTGCGAGATATGACTTATAAGGAATGCACAAACGGTTGGTTTCAAAGATTGATAGACAGAAATTTGATGATGACTAGCTACATTATCAGTATCAACTTATGGAGCATTAGGTACGCGCTGCTCATTGAGCTTGAGTCTGATCCGCTAGCTTTGCTCTATATCCTTTCAAAAGTGTGTTTTACCCACACATTGAGTTCTGATCATCTATCTGCCAGATGCATGGGTGAGCGGGGAGAACACCGTGGAAAAAGACTCCGGTGGACCTTGAGCTTGGCTGGTTAACCGATTGCGGATTTGCCCCTATTTGTTGGCCATTCATAAAATACCTGTCCCCGCATCCATAACCCACAAGACTATGGCCGACCCTGTCCCCAAATTTCCCGTAGCCCCTCGTGTTGCCGCTGGCCCAAAGACGCCGCACGTCGGCCCAGATATCCATGCCTACAATGAAGCGCATGCGGCCACTGTCGGTGAGGGCTCCGATGAGTGGTGGGCAAAGGTACGTGCTTTACACCGTGATCAGTATCTGTGATCTTGACAAGGTTTTAGATTGCCCGCGAGACCCTCCACTGGGACCGTCCCTTCCAAACCGTTCGATCTGGTGGATTCCAGACAGGAGACATCGTCTGGTTCCCTGAAGGTGGTCTTAACGCCTCTTACAACTGTGTCGACAGATGGGCCTACAAACATCCCAACAAGGTGCGATTTTCCATCGTGGCTGCTGAACCAGCTCACCAGATACCAGACCGCGATCATCTACGAGGCCGATGAACCCGGTGAAGGACGCGAGGTCACTTACGCTGAGCTCCTCCGCGAGGTGTCCTCTGTCGCCAACGTTCTTAAAGGGCTCGGTATCAAGAAGGGCGATACTGTCTCGATCTATCTCCCAATGACTTGGCACGCTGTTGCTGCCTTCCTCGCCTGCGCTAGAATTGGTGCTATTCACTCTGTCGTATTTGCCGGGTTCTCAGCCGAGTCCCTTCGCGATCGTGTGCAAGACTGCTCTTCTCGTGTCGTTATAACCTCTGACGAAGGAAGGCGCGGTGGCAAGACCATCGCGACCAAGGCCATAGTCGATGCGGCGCTAAAAGAGTGTCCGCTTGTTGAGAAGGTCTTGGTGCTCAAAAGGACAGGAAAGCAGGTCCCGTGGACTCCAGGAAGGGATCTCTGGTGGCACGAAGAGATCGAGAAAGTGCCCAACTACTGTCCTCCGGAGGTCATGGCAGCTGAAGATCCTTTATTCATTCTTTACGTGTGTCGTACTTCTTTCTACTTTGGAATATCTGATCGACGGTTTCCTATTTGATATAGACGTCCGGTTCAACAGGAAAACCCAAGGGTGTCGTACATATTACAGGTGGATACCTCCTTGGTGCCGCGCTGACCTCAAAATATGTATTTGACGTCCATCCCGATGACCGCTTCGCTTGCATGGCTGATATTGGCTGGATCACTGGTCACACGTATGCTGTCTCCACTTCTTCTTGTTATATCTGCTGATCGTCATCCTACCAGTTATATTATCTATGGCCCTCTGGCAAACGGTGTCACTACGACCGTCTTTGAGTCGACCCCCGTATATCCCACCCCCTCTCGGTACTGGGAGACCGTTGACAAACACCAACTCACCCAATTCTACTCTGCCCCTACAGCCATCCGTCTCCTCCGCCGTCTGGGCACACACCACGTCGAGCCCTACTCCCTCAAGTCCCTGCGTGTGCTTGGTAGTGTCGGCGAGCCGATCAACCCCGAGGCATGGCACTGGTACAATGAACACGTTGGGCGAGGCCAATGCGCAATCGTTGATACGTTCTGGCAGACCGAGACAGGTAGTATCGTTGTTACGCCCTTACCTGGTGCGGTGGAGACAAAGCCTGGTTCCGCAACGGTGCCGTTCTTTGGTATCGAGCCGGTGCTGTTGGATCCGCTGACTGGGAAAGAGGTCGAGGGAAATGGGGAGGGTGTTGAAGGTGTCTTGGCCATTAGGAAGCCGTGGCCAAGTGTGGCGAGGACAATTTGGAAGGATCATAAGAGGTATATTGAGACATACATGCAGGTGTGTTTGTATTTATCTTTCTCAAAGAAGCGAAATGCTAACTGTGGCGTAGCCATATCCTGGTTTTTTCTATACCGGTGATGGTGCGTCACGCGATGAGCATGGATATATCTGGATCAAGGGCCGTGTTGATGGTGTGTTTCTTTCCTTTTCCACATAATAGCCTTTTTCTGATGGGCTATCTGTAGACGTGATCAACGTTTCAGGCCATCGCCTGTCAACGGCTGAGATTGAGTCTGCGCTTATCATGCACAAGGGTGTTGCGGAAACAGCTGTCATCGGAACGGCAGATGAACTCACTGGACAGGCTGTTCATGCGTTCGTCACGCTCAAGCCGTATGCTTTTTTCTGCCTCATTGGAAATGGAATTGATTGGATTTTGTAGAGAGTTCACGTATGACGTGGACAACGAGATGGATCTTACCAAGGAACTCGTACTGCAGGTGCGCAAGGTCATCGGACCGTTTGCGGCGCCAAAGAAGGTTTATATCGTCAGCGATCTGCCAAAGACGCGTTCAGGAAAGGTACGCTGGAAACGCTTTGAATTCTATCAATACTTTATTGGACTGATGCGAATAAAAAGATTATGCGCCGCATCATGCGCAAGATCGTTGCAGGCGAGAGCCACCAGCTTGGAGACTTGAGCACTGTGGCAGAGCCTGGTGCAGTTGACGTCATCAAGAAGAAAGTCGCAGAAAGCTTCTAGGCTTTGCAATACTTTTGAAGTTACTCTCTGAAAAACTTGCGATAAAGGGATACGGAGAAAAATCTGTACTGATCTAGGTTTGCGTTGTTTAGCCTCTTTGGAAGCATAACAATATAAATTCTATTACCACTATTGCATTGATAATGAAGGTTTAACGTTGAACGATGGTATCACTCTATTCGGCTGAGAATCGTGCTCGTACTTATTTAGGCTGCAAGGATAACGTCGCCGGATATTTGCAGCACCTCCGGACAGATTGGTTTACGTGGCAGGTTTTTTTGGCTATCGATAGAAGTGTCAAAGTTACATATCCTCGTTTACGACACATAATGGTCGCAAGTATACTGGGCTATGGAGTATAAGGCGCATACCTGAATCAATTATATCATCTATACCTGGTTTTATAGATACAGTTCCATGGTCATGATATTTTGACCTGTTGTAAGGTGCGGACTTACTCACATTCTTGGGGGTGACGGCGCACCTCACTTGGGACCGTTGACACCTGCTTTTGATAATGATCTCCAGAGCACTAAGAAACACCATCCACAAGACAGTTTAAAGGAGAAGCATACGGAGAAATTCAATCCTCTCTCCGATCGCAGGTAAACTCAGTCTCTAAAGTACTCGTAGTTCATTTTGCTTGACTGTGGCCTCTTGAACTTCGGAAAGTTGGGTGGTCATCCTTGTCGATGCTGAAATACTTGATGGTCCGCATGTTAAAAGCACCAACGTGGCACCCAGAAACGACCTCAGAGATCCGGTAGCAGAACTAGCTCTCATCTTCTCGCCGCATAATGATCGGCCGGACACTGTCAGACGCCTCACAAGACATCTGACATAGCCAGCATGATCGTCGTTTCCCCAAGGATGGAGCGTTATGTCTTCTATTCGATCCAGAAAAAGTACCTTTGCGCCCACCAGACATACCTCTTGTAAGCAAGCGGAGTCATGGAAGAAGATACTTCAGAAGAGGCAGAAGTGGAAGTGGAAGTAAGTCCAAGGTTGAGACCAAAAAGATGGAACGAATCAGAGGCAGACGGAAGATCTATTCGTTGCATGCCTTTGTTATGAGTCATAAGTTTTCGAGCTCTATTCCCATGTTGTTTGTTGAGAATTGTTGGAACAAACCAGGGACATACATGACAAACCTTGGAGTGTGATAAAAACAACAGATCCACTATGCGGGATGTGGTGGAGATGACGCCATTACATGCGACGCAGGTCCAACCTAGGGTAGATAGATGATTACCAATTAATTAACCAGCAGCCTCATAGCACTGCTTTTGTACTCTCATGGGACAGTGCAAAGGGACAAGATAGGGCAAAATCCAGTGCAAGCGAGACTTTTTAGAACATAGCTCTAGGAACTCGGCCTTATTGCAAGCGGCATTGAAAAAGCTAGTCGGTCGGTAAGTGACCAAGAGTCGACACGAATTCATCGCACGACCCCCTTGATATAAACCAGTGCAGGGAGGTCAGAATAACGATAATCGAAATTGTCCAGCAAATATGACGCCGGAGAATTTGTAGAGAACCAGATCCTCGCCTTCACAGTGACAAAAAAAAGCAACGAGAATCGCCTCAAACGAAATTACGTAGCGACTTCCCGACAGAGTAAAGCTGAAGAGAGCCTCGCTGTATATGACGTTTCTTGTACAGCAGTCTATGGCAGCGTGTTTGCTAGGTGTCTGCGACAATAGACGGAGACAAGGACAGATAGAAGCAAGGAAACTTGTTTTCCATCTGCAGTCTTCATATTTGTGGACGTTGTCAGTCAATATAGTGAGGGGAGGAAGGGAGGATCGGAAATTAATTTGGGACACGTGACAAATAACTGTCCTATAACTGTATGGGGACCTGAGCGGCGTCGTTACTCGCTGCCGTGGTTGTTCGTTTCGCCTGTTTGTCACATTCTTCCTTCTTTCACGACTATCATGCCAGACTACGATAACGATGCCCATTCAGTCGAATTTGAGGCTCCACTCTCTTCTGACAACATTGTACTCGCTAAAAAGCATTTTTCCATTGATCTCAGCCTCGAGCTCGAACGGCAACTCGACATGGAATCTTTTTCATCTATACCGGCCTACTATCAAAATATCGACGTAGGACGTGACGGGAATAAACCTGCTCACGACGTGTTGGACCCTCAGGTTCTCGCTCATATTGTGAAGCAGCTTCAACAAGCTTTGACCGAGATAACAAGAGATCGCGACGAGCTGCGAGAGCAAATAGCGGTATCTCATTCACATGAGGCCGAATTACAAGATGCATTACAACATATGATCGACAAGGCGACTGCGATGGACGTTGAACTCACTGCTGCCAGGAAGAAGATGAAGGACGATGAAGAGGCTATTACTCTGCTCCGCGCCAAAGTTGAAGAGAGTCGGTATGTGAATACTAGTCCGTTGTCTTTTTACTGTTGTTGACGTGGATGTCAGACGTGGACTTATGCGTCTTCAGGTAGAGAGCAGGCGACAAAGTCTGGCACCAATCGATATCGCAGGCGTTGCATCATCTGCCAAGCGTGGAACATTCACTCCTATTACAGGCAGTTTTACTGCGAGGCCTGGTCACCGACGTATAGCCTCCGTTCACAGCTCCCCAACCAACTCCGCCTTTGCTCAGACCGCAAATACCCCGACTCTTACGTTTCCTGACAACAGTATAATGTCCATTTCACACGGTAGCTCTCGAAAACATTCTAATCTTCTTGGACGAACTTCTCCACAGCCGGATGCTGCGCCTGACCGCGATCAACTGGTCTCACAAGTTGAGGTGCTGCGTCAAGAGCTACGTTCGGTGAAGGACATGTTAGAGCAGACAAAACATGAGTTGACGGAGGCAAACGAGGCGAGAGAAGCATCTCAGATGTGTGCCAAGGTGCTGCGAGATTTTATCGAGGAGAACAACGTTGGTGCCGTGGACCCAGATACAGCCAGCGTGACTTCGCTGAAGCTACCCCCGCCGCCCACGATGGCGAGTGGAGTTGAGGATGAAGAGGTAGCCCTCCAAAGCAAGAAGACTACGCTTCCATCATGGGGGTTCGGCAAACTTTGGGGCGACTCCACTGTGAAGGCGTCGCCTGATGTTTCTCAGTCAGAGAGTCCCGTTGCCCCTCATGTCACGCCGACGCCATCGACACCAATGTCCGCAAACCCGCTCTCGAGAAAGATAGGCGGCTTCTTTAGTTCGCGGACGTCGACCACGAGCGTTGTCTCATCAATGCCAACAAATCCTATACCCTCCGTCGCGACCCCGAGTATCAGAGAATCGATATATAGTGCGTCGGACACGTCGTCTGTCGTTGAACCTGCCAGCCCGCCAGAAGAGTATAACACACTTGTTGTCGTTCGAGATGTAACGAACATCTCGGATTCTAGTACAGGTGTCAGTCCGGACCTTGGCAAAGAGGTCAAAATTCAGCCTTTACACCAACTTCAAGTCATGTCGTCACGATGATACCTGATATCCCTGGGTTCCTCACCAGACTTGAATTGCATCGGATGACTTAACGATTCAATGTAACACAATGTATATTTATACCTCGCATATCGATGCGGCGCCTTAGTATGTATCCTTTAAACCCTCTATCCTTCAGTCGGGATTCTTTGGAATATTAGATTAAAGCAATATGACTTCCATGTTTATTATTATATCCAAATCTGTGAATAATTCTGTTTGTATGGTATTACACACAACAATTTCCAATGTTTAATAATATAATTATATTCCTCCACACTATAAGCTGAAGTGACTTGTTTGATGGAGTAAAATAGACAATGTGACCATCGTGGTCGCCTGATGCCATACATGTCACTCAATGGAGTGATATTTGTCGCGGCAAATTTATCTTTCTAGTTTGCCGAGGCAATCTAGCCATATGAAGATAACGTGTACATATGATTGCGCTGTTAAGTAATGTCTCCTGGTACTTTCATTTATTGGTTTCCGAATTGATACCTCTGCAGACTGCTGCTGTCTTGGTTACTGCGGCGTCCTATTGAATCTAAGGTCACCAATGTCAATACATAGTTCAGAGGAGAGCGTCAGGAAACCTCACTTACTGCTTGGAGACCTTGGCACAACCCACTTTTTTCACCTATCGTACGAAAATACAGGCCGCGGCAGATGTGTGAAACACTAGCGTCAACGGCAGATCGAACAAACTCGGTTGAGAGAAAAGACTAGTCTTTAGGGGAGAAGAAATCGCCTGAAACATATGTACCTGTAAATTTTACTACTGTCGGAGGACTAAACAGACCGTGAATGGAACACACTTGAGGCAATCATGGATCAATTTGCGCCTCGAGGTGAAGTCCTGACGTCCAGTGTCATGGGTACGGGGTATTTGGAGCAAATTCAGACGCGCCACTGATCAGACTGTCAGGTGCTCGAGAAGCATAGCTGAAAAAGGACTCTACCATGCTGTAATTCCCAGGATGTCCGTAAAGTGACCTAGCCGAGGTTGATCTTTTTAAAGCACGGGCGCTACCAGTTAAGAAGAAAAGCGCCAAGGAGACTTGCATGGATAAACAGGTCCTCGGTGCGAATGTAGTTGAAGATGATATGTCATTTGCCTTGGCTATGATCTGTAGGATATCAAAACATGCAGAATAATGTGATGTATATGATGTGAAGTCATTAAATATGGATGCAAAACAGATGTATGTAGAACAAAGATCATGACGGAACCTGGAGGGTTCCGGTTAGGTGCTGACCTATCCTGTAGGATGACATGACAGTTCGTTGCTGTTGGTGATAGGAATTAGTGCTTGCAAATATCAACATCAGTCAACGATCGCCGCCGAGAGAAAGCTCCCACACACTGCCGGGCCCAGGCGAGTCTCCAGGTTGCAATGTCCAATTTGTCAGAAAAGTTACATCCTCAACGACAAAAACGATACAATTGTGAAACCAATTCTTCAAAGAAGGATATTGGAAGTGAAGATGTGTTGGTATGAGGCCGTCGGGCAAAAATACAGTATGTACAAAGAATTCACCGAGGCACAGCCACTGACTAAGCAGGAAGTATCTCTCAATGGTCGGAAATCTCCGAGGACGCCTTGGGCGGCTGCTCTGTCTTTGGCAAATCGAGTGCTATGATAATGTGATACGTTAACAATCTTCCCTTCGTACGCCCATCATCTCCGCCTTCCATGTCCTCCTCCTCCTCCGCCCTACATCAGAAGCCCTTCATCGCTGCCGGTGCTATTCCAGTGCCTATCAAGAAGAGACGAAAGGGAGCAACCCGTCTCAGCTGTGCTGAGTGCCGTCGGTAAGCAGTGCCTAGAGATATCGGACTAATTTGACGAACTCATCAGACTAAAACTGCGATGTGATCGAGGTATTCCCTGTGGCTCATGCGTAAAACGAGGTTGTGGTGCCATATGCCCTGACGTGCGGCTGCGCTTATTCGTAACCCGTTTCCTGCTTACGAGAAATATTCAATAGGGATCCCTCACGACTGGACAAGGGAATCGGTACATAATATTCCGCCACTAATACAATTCAATAACGTTCCTGACAGATTTGTTCTCGCCTCGACGCAAGAACTACACGAGAAAATATCCGAGTTGGCGAACCGCATCCGGCAGCTGGAAGATGCATTACGAGATGATCACTCTCAGCTGTCCTCAGAAATACACCCGCTATTGACTGAAGAACTTTTGCGTATTAAAGCTCCACTACAGCGCGAGCCAGCTCCTATGAGAAACCAGAATGCCCATTCAGTGAAGGAGGAGGAACAGAGTCCAGATATAATCGATGCTTTTGGGACGTTGTCCATTAGCATGTCAGGACGTACAAAATATTATGGCACACAAGCTAACTCCTGGGTAAGTCGATTAATTGGAAATATTTCAGATTGAGGAGTTGAGACGTATGGTGTAGTACTTTCTTCAGGTTTGACGGACGGTCTTCAGGGGCCTTTGTATAGGTCTGATTGATATTTTCCAGAATGAGCATCCAGAAGAGGATGAAGGTGAAAATCGTTTGGCAGTCCTTCATAATGTCCTTTCCCTGGACATTCTCAAGAAAGCCTCTGCTTTGCCGATAGACTCCGCTGCTCCTGCTAGTGAGAGCGAACAGCTGAGCCCACAAGCTCTTTGTTGGTATCTTCCACCTGCTAACAAGGCTCTGGAACTTCGCCAAACGTATTATAACAATGCAGCATGGATGTAAGGTCGGCCGGTTACACGCCTGTTCCATTATTAATTCTTGGGCAGGTACAATCCTATATCACAAGAGGCTTTCGATTCCCAAATTTACTCACACTTCTATGGGTCTGACCTAGGAATCCAGTCAAATGACCCTCAGGCTGCGCATCGGCTTTCCGTCTTCTTTATGGTGCTAGCGATCGGTTGTCTCGTAGATACTGGGCTTCCAGCGTACAGCTTGGAGGCAGAACGTTATAATCAACTTGCTCGAGCGGCTCTCTTCTCGAGTTCTATTTTCGATGATCCAACCATTCATGCTGTGCAGGCCCTGGTAAGTTTGTTTCGAGTCACAAGGACCCGACTTGACCTGAAATTTACCAGTTCCTCATGACGTTTTACATGTTTCTCGCTGATCGTCATGGCACTAGTTCTGGGGCTCGATGGACCATTATGGGTATTGCAATCAAAGTGGGTCAGAGCGTGAGTTATTTTGGGTTTGACCACTCGTTTATACACTGAAATGATGGGTGGGTAGATCGGATTACGTGAGTAAAGACTCCTTATCCCGGGGAAAAGGTTAATGATGCGTGGTGCAGATCGAGACAGTGGGCGATGGAAAGTTGAGTCTTTAGAGACCCAGCATAGACGCGAGTTATTCTGGGAGCTTTTCACCTATGATTCATGGCAGTGCCTCACTTTCGGTCGTCCGCCTTCGTTTTCTTTGGCTCACGTGGACTCCAAACTTCCTTTCCTTAACGATTCTTCGGACGATAAAAGTTGTACGTGTTCCTTTTTTCGCTTTTTACAGTTGACTTCCGATCAAGTTGAGTTGATATATGCTATGTTAGACCACGCATGGAAGCATCGGTTCACTTCAGAATGTATGAACCTCTTCCACGATCAAGCTTTTGGTGCGAAGATGCCGACATATGCTACCGTCCTGCAACTTGATCGGAAGATGAGGGCTTTCCCGGTACCTCCTGTACTACAAGTTGCTGGTTTCGGCAGCTCAGAGCCACGGCCCGGTGGTTTCCCCGAAACTGTGATGTTGACGCTTCAACGGCATATTGTCTTGGCCATTAGAGAAATGAGTACGCCTCCGGATTGTCCAAATGCCTGACATGCAGACAATGACGATGCATTTACAGACTTGTTATACTTGCACAGAAGCTTCTTCGCACGCGCGATTAGTGATCACCCTAAAGATCCCCTTGGGAGTCCCTATGGAACCTCTGTCATCGCCGCGTACCGCAGTGCAGGGTCGCTGGTAGCATTGATGCGGAATCTCCACACTCAATTGAAGGACCTTAGCGAGAGAATATGGTTCTTGTGGACCCATATGTTTTCCTGCGCCGTAGGTGTTAACCCTCCTGATCCTGAACAAACGTCGCTCAGCACGTGACAGATTGTTTTGGGATCTATCGTGACACGGTGTCCTTCAATGAGCTTAGCACCGTCGGCTCTCGTCCAGCTCGACTCGGCTTGCGAGCTGTTCTCGAAAGCTGCGCGGGGATTTCGTGCTCAGAAAGTGCTAGTAAGTCCCCCCCAGAGTTTCAAAGCCCGTCGGACCAAGAACCTGATGTCGGCTTTTAGAGTATTATGATAAACCTGCAAGAGAGGGCACATTATAGTCTAGAGGAGTATAGAAAGGGAAGGGGCTCTCCGGTGTCTAAATTCGGCCTTTCTCCGACTGAGCCCAATTCGCCCGCGAATGATGACGACGAGCTGTCGATTCTAGGTGGCAAGACAAGGTTGGTTGCGAAGAAGGAACCGTCGTCGCCGACTCTTCTCGATCGGTCGCCTACATCCCAGAAACCAGTCGTTCCCTTAAATATTGGACGCCAAGTTCACCCGAGTATCCTAGAATATTTGGACTCCTTTAATCCTCAAGAATCTCAACAAAATCACGGGGGCCCTTCACATTCTCTGTCCACTCGACACGAATCTGCTAGTTCAAGCGGTGGTCACAACCATAGCGCTTTTTCTGACGATGTATCGCCCGTTTCCATGTATGGCATGTCGACAGTGCTTGTTTCTCCTACTTTCCAGACGGAACCCGAGGCATATCCTTCACATGTACAACAATACTCACAAGCCTCTCCGACACACCAGTACTCTCCGCAACATACCCAGCATCAAAACAACATGATTGGGAATATGCATCAAACATCCACACATACCTTTCCCCAGTACTTCCCTGTCTATGACTATAACGCGAACATGTCAAGTAGAATCGGCCATACCAATGGAGTCGGTAGTTATGGGGATACACCAATGCTCGATGCACACCCTGTCCCCCCCAACCAGCGTCGTTCCTCTGGATCACCGGAAGGAAATATGCAATCTACTTGGAATGACTTTGTAGCCGACTTTGCGATGTGAATTGACCGCAGTCTTGTATCATGTGTATATTCTAGTTACATTTATATTCCTTGCGCTCTCGGGCTCGGTTTTGTTTATTGCTTTCGAGTTACTTGGTATTTATTTGTTTCTCCATTTGTGGTTGTTAAAATCTGCCCTGTATGTGTACCGTCTTTCGTTAAATCCTCTAGTAGGAACATCAAGTTGATCCTTGTATATATGGGCCGACATTAGAACAGTTCTCGATTTTACCCTCACTGGATGCTGTGTGCGCTGTCTATGTTTCCTCTCGGTCTCTTTTTGTCGTTCTGGCCGATCTCAAGTTCATGCGGAGAATTTCATCAAGGCAATGCAAGTATTTAATGCGCCCTCTTGTCTGATTTTTCGCGAACTTTCTACAGACATCATCTCTGCTAGGGCGCGTTGTGGCTACATTATCTTCTATTTCATTTCAGACATCTCAGAAGCAAGTAAATATTACACCAGAATTGTAGTATAAAATACGTAGTTATAATGTTATTTCTGGTCTTTCTTCCCTTAAGGTGCGAACTGTGCAACGCATGGGGTAGCTGCTAGTAATACTTTATTTTACGTCAAATGCGAGATAAATCGACAACAAGTTGGCTAATACCTTGAATAATTACAATGAATATCCCTAAGCTTTAATTACTATAAGGACATCTACCTACTCTAGATGATTAGCTATGGACATATCAGTATTGACATGCCACGGTAGACCTTGATTGAACGCTAAACCAAACCTAACCACCTAACTCAACTTGAACCGTACTTAGTAAGAAGGATTATGTGGGACATGCAGGTGAACAAAAATCAAACTATTCATTCGTTCACCAGACGTGGCTAAGTAATGTTAGGCTTACAGATACATGATGCACGGTCAAGCCCATCCTCATTCAAGTTATCCCTTTTCCAAGTTTTCCTCCTGGGATTGTATCTTTAGCCATCTTTTAATTACATAGTAATGTTCATTGTTCTCGCCCACCCCGGAAAATTAAAGCCTCTTTACCCATTTGTCAACCATGACAAATTCCGCTCTTCCCGAGCCATCTGACCCTGAATTCAGATCTCAGAGTTTAACGTTAAAGGTTTCTGTGCTGACATTCGTTTCCAAAGTATTATAGTATTACGGCACAAACAGTAGCTCAACTGGTGATCGCAACCAACCGACCAGTCAACCGACCAGTTTAGTGCGCCGGATCTGGGCTCGACCGAGCATTAACGTGAAAACCTCAAGCACGTAAAGGATCCAATGTGGTTGAGATCCAGATTTTGTGCACAACGGTACCATCTTTGCGTGTAGTCAATATGAGCCATGCGACGCCATATATCTGATGGTCTGGTGGGCCTCGATTGTGTGTTTCTCATCATCCTCAAATTGTGACAATCTTGAATGTGATGTGCTCTCAAATAGCCGCCTGAATCAAAACAATTTCTTCTCTCCAGCATTCCCTCGCCTCCTTCGCATTCTCATCGAGACAACAATTCTTCTCGCAAGAAAACACCATACCCGTCCCCCATTCCATTCCCCACTCATCCGATGCGCCGGCTTTCAACAGCCGTTCCACCGCCTTCCGCCGCTCCTCATCCGTCTGCTCTTTCCCAGCATCACTGGGGCGCCTGAGTATGTTGATGAGGTTCGGCATGAGCTGACACTCGAAGACGCGTTGACTGCGACAGACTGGACAAGGCGGAATACCAGTGGGGAAGTACGTACGCTTGGGAACATTTACGACGGTGAAAGCCCCTTTAGTGACAGGAATAGTGGGTGCTGGCGGAGAAGGGAAGAGCGAAGCAAAGACCTTGTCGGAAGAGAAAGGCAAGGGCGTGCCATTCAGCTCATACCTGAAGAATCATCGGTGATGAAGTGCAGGAGGTTATATATAATACCGAAAGACTGACCGGACACACTGTTCGCCTTCATAAGCAACACGTTTGGTGAACCGTTCAAAGACATGGTCCAGTTCGAGGGAGTCTTCGTACGGCTCAGATGCCCATGAAATATCCTTGTCCTTGCCGCCCTTGTGGTCCTTGTCATCCAAAGAATCAGTAACTTGTGTTTCATGCAAAGGTTTCGACTTTGATTGTGGGGGGAGATATTCCGATACCGTTGATAGATAGAGCGGTGGATAGGAGGGTGCGGCTTTCCATGGGGAATCGACGACTGTAACTGACGCCATCACCGAGAGAAGCTCATCTTCGGACGATGATTCGTCATCGTTCGCATGGTCGTTTTCGTTTTCGGGGTTGTCATTTTCATCAGGTTTAGGCTCGACTAAGCTTGTCGATGGAGTATCTCCAAATATCTGTGCTCCAATTCCAAACATGTTTACAGCCGGTGGAGCGTTCATCTACGAGTATGGATCAGATCTCCATTTGAATTCATTATTACGCTACATACTGAAAATGGATTCTTCTTGGGTGTATTCTTCTGCTGCTCAGCAAGAGCTTTGGCTTGAGCTTTTGCCTCCTCAACAGCACGCTTTTTGGCAAGTTTAATTTCCAGTTTCGCTGCATATTTGTCGTTTCGCCGTAAACCTCTCCACGCTCGCACACTAATACAACGTAAGCACAATACATGAAAGCAACCTAATGAGTACGACCGGGGAAAAGTGGCCGGCGATTTAGCCTCACCTTCCTGATTTACCCTGACATGAACGTTTGGCACAACCCCAAACATAGAGGACACGATCCATAGGACTATCCTCAAACGGACACCACATCTGTACGAGAAGCTCGCAAGGATTTGAACAAACTTGGCATTGTGACGAAGAAAAAGGAGGTGCACGATAATTAAGAAAAGCCTTGTTCGAAAGCGTATAAGCATAGGTATTCAATATCGAAATACATTGGCGAGATAGCTCGTACAGGATGCCCTCCGATACGAGAGACGGCAGCGTCATTGATATCTGTATCGGACTGCACGAGGCCGTCCGGGACACCCAACAAAACAGATGTTTCTACGTCCGATCCCACATCATCGTCCGAATCTGACCAGTCATCTTCGTGAGCTGGCGACATTGCATCGACTGAAAAGCAAGATATCAGAATGAACTCATGACAGAAAGGGATGAAGGGATCAGAAAAGCATGAATGGTATAAATTGTAAAGACTCGTCACATTCCAACGAGACAGAGGAACTCTGTCGCGCGAGGTTCAGACTCGTCATCTAGAGATCATCAAAAAGGGGAAAGAGGCAGATGAACTGACCTTGACTGTGTTGGAGAGACAGCAACGATGGAAACTTTTTTTTTAAAAAGGTAGGACCAAGCAGAAGCAAATAATGTCGCGTGGAAATGCCCGATATAGACAGCCAAGGCTTCTTTGGCGATGGAGGCGTCTTAACGGAGGATCGTCTTAGCCGACCCTCTTCACTACTTTTCTTGTGACCCCCATCATCTCCCCTCGTCGTCATAGTCCATGTCCTCGACGCCGTATCCCACAGATGTACCCAGTCTTCCCATCAGGCACAAGCGTCGCGGTGTCGCTCTCTCATGTGCAGAATGCAGGAGGTAAGCTCAGATACCCCACTCCCGACACACCCTTACATCCAATCCTAGGCTCAAACTCAAGTTCGCTCGTCTTCTGAAGCCTTAGAGTATACATACTCACATGAGGTCATTTTCATAGATGCAGCCGCAACTTCCCATGCACGTATGTCCTTCGTGCTCGTTCTTGTGCAGTAGATATTCAATCTTTGGTACAGCAATTGTGTCAAGAAAGGTTGCTCCGCGATTTGCCCGGAAGGTGTGTGCAGCCTCGTTTTCTTTTGTTATACGCTGTCGCCCTTATACATGCGCGGCTAGGCTCGTTAACGACCGGCAAGGGAAACCGGTGAGCTTCCTGTATCTCCCGCCTTATTGGCGCTCATATTGTACTTTAGCTTTGTATTGGCAAACACCGAAGTCCTCCATGAAAAGATCAATCAGCTATCAAATCGCGTCCGGTCACTAGAAGATGCTCTTGCACAATCACACGCATTACAGTCCGCATCTACACACCCGTTGTTGACTGAAGAACTTCTTCAGATCAAACGCCCTCTAGAGCGCGAGCGCCTTGATATCCCTAACGGGAAGGACGAGAAGAGTGACCTAAATGACAACATAGACTCAATGGGTTCTCTGTAGGTCGCCGGTCCATCACGGCTGTCACGTACTAACTGATGTCAAGATCAATCTCCCATGGCGGTCGTTCAACCTTCTTTGGCCAGACTGCAAATTCTTGGGTGCGTACTTGGACCAACATGCTCTTAGATGAGATAATTGACCCGCGATTCCCATAGTATCTCCTACAAGTATGTACTTGTCTGGTAATTTGTCCGGATTCTTATGCGCCTCAAGAACGAGGAAGGCTACGAGGAGTTGGAAAATAATTCAGGCCATGATTCGCCCCAACCAACTGACATCTCATGGCTTAGTTTCGCCTTCCCGTTCTCTCCATCGGCGATTAAGACGGCAGAAACCTTACGTGGATCAGTCATCGGTTTTCTGCCACGGGTCAATGTCGCAAGAAAAATTTGCGATACATACTTTCGGCATGCAGCGTGGATGTTCGTCATGTGGCCACTTTAATCATAGGTTTATCTCACACCTCTCCTCAGGTATACTCCGATACCAGAGAAAGACTTTCTCGAAAGTATATTTCGACCAATCTATAATCAAGATGGTACTTTCCAGGCGTCCGTCAATGCACATTGTCTGGCCGTCCTTTTCATGGTGTTGGCCATTGGCGTCTTATTGGACCTTGATCGGCCTGCTCAGGATCCTGAGTCGATGCACTACTACCAACTGGCACGCGCGTCACTGGCCCTGGACCCCATCCTAGAAGAGCAAACGATCCCCGGCATTCAGGCGCTGGTAAAACTCTGCATTGTTCGTTTATTATTGAACCTTCTGAATTTTTTTTTTCATTTCAGCTCTTGATGTGTCACTTTATGTTTTTGACTGATATGGGGGGTCCAAGGTGGGTGATCATGGGAATCATTGTCAAAATGGCACAAAGCGTCAGTAATTTGTTTGTTTATTATGATCACTTCTGCTGACGTTGGGTTACAGATCGGGCTTCGTAAGCACTTCTTAACGATGGGCTGACTGTTCTAGGTGCTGATACTTCTGCTGACGTTGGGTTACAGATCGGGCTTCGTAAGCACTTCTTAACGATGGGCTGACTGTTCTAGGTGCTGATAAATAACGGCTTCCAGATCGTGACAGTGGCAAGTGGAAGCTTGATTCGGTTGAGACCCAGAAACGACGTGAGCTGTTTTACGAGTTGCTGACGTACGACTCTTGGCAGGTAAGGCGTCTAATGCTTGAATGGAAGAGCGAAACCCTTTTGATCTTGGAACAACTCAGAGTTTGACATTTGGGCGCCCACCATCACTATCAACTGTCCACATTGACAGCAAATTTCCCCACGAAACGTTCAAGAGTGCAACCGGAGAAGTGGAGATGAGTTGTGAGTCTTCTTAGAAACCCGACGAAAAGTAAATCAGAATTGACACTTTTGACATAGTCGCGGCATGGAAACATAGGTTTTCGTCTCAATGCCTTAGTGTTGTACATGACCAAGCGTTCGGCGCTCGACCACCTAATTATAAATCCATCCAAGACCTTGACAAGAGGGTGAGCCAATGGTATGTTCCACCAAGCCTTCAGGTCCCTGGATTTGGCGGAGCCAAGCCAGGCATCGAGTTGGAGCAACCAAGCGTTCAACTAACATTCCAACGTTATATCACGTTTGCAATCAAAGAAATGTGTAATGATATGGATTTTACCCTCCGATCTCAATCATTGACTTGTCGTTTTAGCTCTATTTTACATGCACAGAGGGTATTTTGCGCAAGCAATGGAGGATAACCCTCTTGATCCTATGGGTAGCAAGTATTCGCCATCGGTACTAGCTGCTTATACCAGCGCATGTTCGTTCGTAGGCTTAATTGGGAGCCTATTCAAGCAGCATCCGGCTCTGACGGAACGGATGTGGTTCCTTTTCACCCACGTCTTTTCGTGCGCGGTACGTTATGACATTAGCCTGAATCCTTTGCAATTAAATTCTTTCGTCAGATCGTACTCGGGTCCATTGCTGTCAAGTCCAAGATGCAGATCGCACCGTCTGCGTTATCTTATCTGGATTCAGCATACAGCTTGTTCAGTCAAGTCACAAACCAAACTCGCACATGCAAGATACTTGTACGTCTAAAAGGCTGCCATTCTCGTCGATGCTTAGGTTCTTGTTTGTTTAGCCTATTCTTCAAAAACTCCGGGAACGAGCTCATGCGGCTCTGTCAAACTCTTTACAGAATGGGGAAGGTGTGACCAGGTTCTCGTTTGGTCCTACCATCAAGAGTGAAATCGAGGAATTGAGTACGCTTGGGGGTATGACAAGGCTAGTCCCACGCAAGTCACCATCTTCTCCATACAGTGGATCCAGTCCTGTCTCTCAGCCTGCTTCGCCGCCCCCTTTGGCTTCTCCTCAAGAAAACCTCCGTTTCGCCGAAACTGTGACATCTAGTCCATGGCAGCACTATCACCCGATGCCTCAGCCAGGATATGCTGACGCGTCCTCTTCATACGCAATGCAACAAGACGTGCCATACGTGTATAGCAGTCAGCAAACTCCGATGGAGAACATGCATGATTACTACGGATACTCACAGCCTGGTTACCATAACATGCACATGTTGTCTCCGACGCAAGAAGACAGCCCGCATCAGCACTATCTACCGGCCGATTCGTGGCACAACTTCATGTCACAGTACAGTAAGCCTTGAACGCACCCTATATCACCCGATTTGTTGCTCTCATTTCCGTATACCATATCTTTTTTTGGAGTAATGAAGTTGTATATGTACATTGTACTTGTAGCGATATACCTGGCTATCTTAAGTACCCATCATGTATTTTCTACATCTTATTTGTTCTCGTTAGGATTGCATTGTATCGAAATCACAGCATTGGTTATTGCCACCTCTTCAGCACTAAATCACCTGTTCGTTCCTTTGAGTCATTCGTCTCTTTTCCTTTTCTTCTTTAGAACGGTAGCATGCCCGTGCCAGATGCTCGTACTCGCAACAAGATCAGTTTGAACCCAACCATTGTCTTTTCCACGTCGTACGTGTCTGTTTACCACGGGAGTGTACGCGAACTAATCAGAAATCACAACTGTCCTGGTACTACATTGAACAGAATTCCGAGCAGACACATTCCAAATATCCTACTTTCAAATGTACTCGTTACATTCTCAATATTCGCCGCGAAGGAATGGCTGTTGGACCTTGACGTGGGCGTGTTCTGGGTTGTGATGCGTGTGCTGGCATGCGGAGGTTTGGGTGTTCTGGTCTGGGAAGGGTTTACAGGGCAGATGGCCAAGCGCAAGACCATTGAGGTGCGTGGCTGCGCTGACGTTTCAGATGGAACTGATATTCCTCGGTAGTGGTCGGTGTTGGGTATGGCGTCACTTCTGATGTTTGTGAAGTATGCAGCATTGTTCACCGCCCTGTTCCGACTGTCTTCGAAAAGGTAAGTCTTGTTGAAGATTTGACTAACTTGTGAGGTTTACATTGTCTGCACACAGAGTTATCCTTTTTACTCATTTTTCAGCTTTGTGGACGAGTACTTTGTTGAGAATGACCTCGGTATGTTCAACATCACCTGTATGGTCGATTGATATCGACAGATTATCATCATTGTGCAGGCTCGCAAATCTACTCTCATCACCTTGGCCCTTGTGATCTCGGTTTTAACAGAAACGCGCCTTTTCTCCACGAACTCTCTCCATACTCTCACTGGATACGGTGCACTTACAATTCATGCTTTTTCAACGAGCGCTTTGGACAGTACACTCGGAATTCTGTCTCCCTCCTTGGGTTCTACCTTCACTATCGCTCTAACAACTCTCGGCGCATCCATCTTTGCCCTTCCTTTCTACCTATTTAGACTGGTACTCGTATGTACCCCTCCGGTGAAATCAATACCGGCTATACCACTGACATTCCATATCCAACTAGCTCGGTTTTCCAGATGACCCTGTTTTGCCCCTCATGTCTCTCGCTTCGATACCAGTTATAGCATATGCATTGCTCTTCTTCGCCCCTATAACAGACCGCTCATTGGCTCACTTGTCGTATGGCCCACAATACTTCAAGTTGTCCTACCCAACTATTGCTGGCATTGCTGCAATACTTGGTGCTTTGGCATTTACTCAATCTCCATCGTTGGGTGACCTTGTTGTGGCCATATGCCTATTTCTAGGTCTGTATATCTTTCACCTATTCCTGTGTTCCTCAACCTAATCACCTATTCCAGGAATGTTTCCCGAGAATACCGATGCTTTCGCTACGCCCCCTCGGACACCTACCGCACGTCTGCTTAAGGCATACCTGAAGACTATCCTTTCAAATCCTGAATCTAGAAAGATATTTTATTTTCTTTGTTTAAATATGTGCTACATGATGATCCAAATGCTCTATGGCGTGTGGACCAATAGCTTGGGTCTCATTTCTGATGGTATGTCCTCATTTTTTAGTCTGTGATGGCTTCCTCATTCGCGGATTGATCGATCAAAGCGATTCACATGGCTTTCGATTGCATGGCCATCGGCGTTGGGCTTTTTGCCTCAGTAATGGCGACTTGGGAACCCAATGAACGCTTCACATATGGGTATGCAATTTATATCTAAGACCATACTTCTCTATTGATTGCTATCTCAGCTATGGGCGTATCGAGACTTTGTCTGGTTTTGCTAATGGAATCTTCCTTATTCTGATATCTATCTTCATCGTCTTTGAGGCTGTTCAACGCCTGTATGTATCCATGTATCGTTGCGAGAATACCCTACTGAATGTCTTGTTTTAGCCTGGATCCGCCTGAGATGAACACGAGCCAGCTACTTCTTGTCAGTAGCTTGGGTTTGGGCGTCAATCTCTTTGGTATGTTTGCTATGGGTGGGCACCATCATCACGTATGTTTCAGCCATCATCTCTCCCTGCGCCAGATCTAACGGGTCAATCTAGGGCGGTCATTCACATTCTCATGGACATGGTCACTCTCATGCGTCCGATGATTGCAACACCCATGTTGCACCGGCTGCCGCCGTGTCCTCGCACTTACATACACACGATCATGCCCACGACTGCTCTCACTCGCATTCGCCTCCTCTATCGGCACCACCCCGTCCGCGAGCGCAATCTAACCACGCTCATTCTCATTCTCACTTTCCATCTTTACCACCTACAGCCAATCATAGTCATGATCATTCACACTCGCATTCGCAAGTCGAGCGTTCCCATTCTCTTCCCTTGCCTGATTCTCATCTTCATTCGCAAAACAAATCTTGTTCACATTCACACGTTCCTGCTTCCCTCGACTTGACGAAAACCAATGGGAACGCTGTGTCAGTAGGTGGACACGCTTCTCGCCCGTCAATCCAGATACACCATGCGCCGGATTCAGAGATTAGCGACGACCTTGTCCTTTCTCCACTTTCCTCCGGTATCACACCTAGTTACAAATTTGGTTTTGGAGATGATGAGCATCTCGCAACCCATCACCATACTGTGCACACACATGCATCAACACATGAAGGCCATAGTGACAACATGCGAGGGGTGTTCCTCCATGTTATGGCAGTAAGTTACATCTTTGTAGATCACGTTTTTTGACGTTTTGAATACGGTTAAGGATACACTTGGTTCGGTGGGAGTGATCATATCGACCCTATTGATTCAATTCTATGGCTGGACTGGATTTGATCCAATTGCGTCACTGTTTATTGCAGTCCTAATTGCCGCCAGTGTCATTCCTCTGGTGTTAGACACAGGGAAGGTCTTAGCCCTTGACCTGTCAAATAAAGATACCGTAATTCATGAAGCGCTTGCGGAGGTTAGTGTGACCAAACCGCATGACTTCATTTTAATGACCACCCTGTTTTATCCAGCTTTCGTCCATCCAAGGGATAGCTTCCTACTCGGAACCACGATTTTGGCCGAAAGATGCATCCACTATAATTGGCTCCATCCATATACAGCTTGCTCCATCCGCCTCAACACTGGACCCTGGTGGACCCCACTCTAGTCAACGGACAACGTATGCCAGATTAGATCGAGTGACTGAACGAGTTGATGCCCTAATGCGGCAAAAAATACTCGGGCTCGAGGAGCTTACGATACAAGTAGAGGAATCGAAATAAATAATAACAACACCTTGTACTATTCTTTATATCATTATCATCTTTTTCTCCCCAAAGTCCTAAAGATATTGACAAGTTAGTCATGTCAAAGTACACATCCTGTTTTTGAGGTCAAATCCTTTTTTAGGAAATCTTTTCCAAGTCCCCTTCAGAGCCCTTGCACCGAATGTTAAGCGAGCGTTATAAAGCACTGAGAGAAATTCTAGGTATCGGCAAACAAGCAGTGTGTATAACAATGACAATGGACTAGCAGTAATACAAAACACATGATCAGGGGGTCTAGGTATCGGCAAACAAGCAGTGTGTATAACAATGACAATGGACTAGCAGTAATACAAAACACATGATCAGGGGGGGATAGACAAGGTGGTAGAACAATATAATATGTACAGGGCAAGATCATACAACAAATCAATTAGTAGTATTGAGAGAATGGGATCCTAGTCTTTGATCTCGAGGCTTCAGTAAAACCTTCGATTCAATACTTAGGAGGGATCTAGAAATCGAGATATAGGCCGCTGTCCTTTCTTGCCTTCGTCATGGCTGGAAGAACATTTCATTAAGCAAATACAAACCACAAGTTCTGAATGACTTGCCAGCGATGATCGCGCTTCCAACTCCGCTTCCATCTTCAGCATGGCATGTCACAATACCCCTGGTACAAAGACAGTCGCACAGTGAACACCGTATAACATCAAACAAGACTGAGACCACAACGCACCTTCCCTTATCTCCGAAAATATCGACAAGACCCTCATGTATCCGATCCGCAAATCCAGGGTATTTCTGTTAAGAGCATGCTCATCATTAGCAATTAGACATCGAAACCTCGCTTGTGAACAAACATTGTACAACGATCCATCTGCCCCAACCAAGCATCCCTCATCCAGATACCCCATCTTGCTGACAATGGCAGCAATACCGCACGCACTCAAACGTGCTGCGCGACGTCCGATGAGCATCGCGAGAGCGCGGAAGAACTGGCGTTCCGCGAGTGTCGTTTCAACAGCAAAGAAGTGGCTGAAGATACCGATAATCATGAGGAGCTCGTCCGTAGGGTCACTGTAGATCAGGTTATCAGTCGACATCCTTGACACGAAAAGATACGGGAAAATGGATGGCGGAAGGAAATGGGAATAAATGAAGAAAACGTACCTCTCCATAAGAGACAAAAAAGCAGTCTCAAAGACGTAGGGACTCTCAAGCTTGTAAGTATTTTGGCCAAGGAACAGGACACCCTCATCGATGAGCTCGCAGATAACGAGCCGCATGATTTCACCGAGGTACCGACCAGAAATCAATTTCTGTTCATTCGGTTGGTTGACTGAAAAGGAACGCATAAGGTTTCCTTACCTCGAAAGCCTGCTCTCCTGGCTTGTTCGACGATTCATCAACAATTGTGTCGTATTTCGTTCTTGGAAGGTGCTCATGCTCGAACGAATCAAAGGCACCCTGTTGATAAATCCATCAGTTAACAATAACAAAGAAATGGGAAGATCACCTACCCATTCGCAATTTATGGCCATCTCAGCCCTCTCGTCGATGCCCAGATTCTTGATCTTAGGAATATCTTTGACATGCTCCATATATGCCGCATTACAACCCGTACCGAAGATACATGCAATCTTTGTCTTGGGATTGACGTAGTGCGAAGCGATGAGTGTCCCTGTCGTGTCATTAATTAATGCCGTCATTGTCACCGGGAGCTCCTGCAAATAACGACCCTGTTAAAACATGACTTTATGGTAAGTGAAAGGAATTGACGCACGTATTTTGCGAGAGATTTGCGGAACATCTCAGCAACATCTCTGCCCTCGGTATTCGGCGCACCGAAGCCCTTCGTCCAACGAATAAGCTCTCCGTGATCAATTCTCTCTTGTCTGAGAAAGGGTTGAGGCTTTGGCCAAGATACACGTTAGTGATACTCACGTGCAAGGATAAGAGAACTGCCCAAGATGATTAGTCTCGCTCAGGATGAGACAGAGTTTAATGACAACTGCTAACCGTGAATCCAAGCGGGAGCGTCTTTCCAGGTTCAAGGTTCAATCCGCCTTCCTCCTCAGCAAGGTTTGTATCAACAAATGTCTTCAGGCATTCAGCACAAAAATCGAAAAGCTGCTGGCCATCGTCGTGTTTCTGCTCCTCGGTGAGCCGGTACTTTGTTTGCGTGATCTCGAACTTGCCCTCGCCCTGCACGGAAACGAGGCACACACGGAGATTCGTGCCACCTACAGTATTTGAGGGTTAGACATATATATGACGCAATATGAGATGATGGTAAATGTCGGCAGACGTGCTGTGAAGGACGTACCAAGGTCTACGGCGAGGTAGTCACCCAATTCTTCGCCAGTGGGGAATCCAAACACATAAGTGGGGATCATGGGCTGGCGCACCTCATTGTCAGCACGAATGCAATTAAATATCCACAAGCGAGAGATAGAATAGGCAATGAAAAGCACGCGATGTTTCCTGTCGCCCACAGAAGGAAGTCCCATTGCGGTGTCAAAAGGGGCTTTCGAGGGCGAGATACATAACATCAGCTCGGGCAACAATGAATCACATTGGATAATTTATAGAATCATATATACGGTTTCAAGACCAACAGACATACCACAACTTGTTTTGGTTTTTCAAGGCCAAGTTCAAGGGTTTCCTTGAATGCTTCGACGATCATACGCATGCGTTGAGGGGTAAGCGTAAAGCTGAGGTTGTGCCCCGAGGCATCAATGCACAGAATCGCCAATGAATAACGCGACATACATGCTCTCATATTTCCTAAGGTGATCTGCCATCGTCCTTTACACAATCGAAACCATTAGATATGCTGCAGAACGTAGATCCTGCGTTGATAACGCCTACTTTTTGGTCGCATGGGGCAGATCCTCCTCATCCTGTGTTCTGGTGTGCAGGGCCAGCGTCTGGCCCGATGCAAGGGTGATGCTTCCACTTCCACGACGCGAGGATACCATGATTGCAGGGTTGCCCGATGGCAAGGAGATGGAAGAGGAGAAAGACAGGAAACACGGAGCTTGCGAGGAGTACTCGTGGGAAACCTACTCCACTTTTCACGGCGACGGCCACCACGCTTAGCCATGATTGGGCTCAAAACCACCCTCAATGTACGTGCTGAGCCCTTTCTTGGTTATTTTCTGACCGGAATGAAGTGTATAGATAATTCTGGCGCCCTCGTAGTTGAGTGCGTCAATATTCTTAAGCAAAAAGTGAACAATGGTTGGGGGTCTGTCGGCGACGAGATTGTCTGCGTCGTTAAGCGCGCAAGACCCATATCTTCTGCTGCACAAGCCTCTGTGACCGCTGTCAAGGTCCGTAGAGGCGACGTACGACGTGCCGTCATCGTTCGTACAAAAAAGGCCGTTCGAAGACCTGACGGCCGGATGATTCGCTTCGACGACAACGCCGCGGTACTGCTAAATAACAAGAGAGAGATGCTGGGGACACGGATAGGTGGTATCGTTAGTGCAGACCTACGGATGAAGGGGTGGGGTAAGATTGTCAGTTTGGCGCCAAAAGTGAGTATACTACCGTCTCGAACGAAAGTCAATGATTTCTGACGTTTGTCTTTCTATCAAGGCTATATAATATGCTACTGCAGTACCTCTATACTAGATCGTAATCGAAGGATTTAGGGCGTCTATACGGCCCGTCAGCTCTAGACGTACGTGTCCTCCTTATTTCGTGCAAGGAACAAATGGTGCAAGAACTGGTTATCTCCATCATCGCAAGTGACCAAAAACTCCTTTTGCTTCTTTGTAACATATGAGAGCCTGCATCCAGCAGGTTTCGTCGGCAATGTGACGATATCCAGGTAATGCCGGTAGGACGTACACGAATTCGAGGCAACTTCTTCCAGGATTTTGTCAGTGTGATGATGCCTTCGTTGGTCTTCGTGGCCAAATGAAGACATGCAGGCAAAGGGGCGGATATCTGCGGAGTTAGTGCCAACGTTTGCAAAAACATGCAGCGAAAAGGAGTCGGTGAGGGGCAGGATATTATGGCTCGTCTAGAAAGTATATGGCTGGTGAAAAGAGCGTGTGGGTGAAAAAAATAGTCCGAGGTCCTTTTACTGGTCAAGAATGAAATTGAACCTCGTTTCCCGTCGGTACATGACTCGTGAGAGAGGTCGAGTAAGTCAGTTACAGGTGAGGGTTGACAGGAGTGACGGGCGTTAAGTTCCGCAGGAATGGCGGAGAGAAAAGTAACATCGAGTGACCTCTTCGGGTGGTGTTGACAAGTTCTGAGCTCGCCGACCTAATCTCTCTGTATTCTTGCTAGAACTTCCATGACGCATCCTAAGCTATATTGTCAGGATAGAAGCCAACCTATCTATATACTATTCTCTGCATCACGAAATATTATGTTTCCCGTTCTACAATATCAACCACGCTTGAGCCGTGGATATGATTCATTAGTCTTTCTGCTGAGCAATTTAATACTGATTTTTATCCATAACGAGCGAGCTACTTTGCCGATCAACATATTTCGACACGAGATGAATCAAAATTTACTTACGCGTAGTTCCTCAAGCATTTTCGCCCGTAAGTTCTTGTGGCTCTCTTCGTCCTGGTAATTTACTGTTCCTACCTCACTAAGCGCTTGAATAAATCGATTTTTTTCCTCAGATAATGCAGCGTTCAGCCTCTCGTTCTCCCGTGACTGGTCCAATAGCATCTGACAAACTGTGAGCTCATCCTTTTGTTGCTCGAGTTGTTTCACTAGTTTTGAGTGCTCCTCCTTCCACTCTCCTTGCTCCTTGTCGAAAGCAGATGTCAATTCCAATATCTTGAAGTTCCCAGATAGTGAGTCAAAGTATAAACTGTAAACTTGTTGTATGCAAACCTTCTCTCTGGTCTCTCTGCATTCCTTCTTTAACTCAGAGATTTGAGTATAATAAGCTACTTCGATTGACTGAACGGTTGACGTCGGTGCATTAACCACTTTTGCAAGGTAAACAATGTCCGCGTCGTGATTCGAAACAGATGATGGAGACACCTAAGAAATATAATCAGGCGAGTATTCCAGAGCAGCTAATATTCACATACAGATCCATCGAACGGAATGGAGGAAGCGGAACCTGAAGGACCCGCAACAATTGGCATTTCATCTACCTCCATGTCGACAATAGGGTTACCACGAGATGAAAAAGAAGTTCGGCCGAGTGATGGTGATGATGACGGTGGACGTACGGCAGTGTACGCGTGCGGGAGTGACTGAGGAGTTGGATAAGAATAGCCTGGACCCGTGGCCCGAGTCAGTTTGATTGGGGTGGAACTGGAACTCGAAGTCATTAAACATGTACTTCGTGTATGGATACAGCTCACATACATGATTGTCGACCCTGGAGCATAACATGAAAGACCACTGGCTGGAACAGCCTCGACTTCCCCAACCTGCCCGGCAGGTTCGTCATCTGCATCAAAGATTTCATCGCTGGCGAAGGTTACGACACTTGCTTCCCGGACTCTATCAGAAAGATTGGTATCTCTAAGCCGTCCCTTGAGCTCATCGTTCTCTTCTTGAAGTTCCTTGTTTTCTTCTTTAAGTTCCTTGTTTTCTTCGACGACCTAGTTGAACAGTGCACAATCATCAAGCACCGTCACCCCGTCTGCACGCAATGATGACTTACCATGGCATATGTGGGCCGCGTCATCGATATCTTCTGTCGAAAGTAGTCTGCGTGTGCATGATGCCGATCCACTTCTTCTCCCGGTGTTTGTGATGCAGCTTGCATACACCTTTCCAGCAAATGTTAAACGTTACTGACATGGTAAATATACGTTATTCAACGCACAGAATGGCCATCTGCTTCGAAACTCGAAATTTTGTCTTATCCGTGTTCCATCGAATGTAACCTTGCTCGACCTGGAGGTTGGGTTTGTAACATTGTAAGAGAAGCCCAAAGTTTCATGCAACCGCGACAAACCAGTTCCGGAATCACTCTCCTGAAACTGCGTGAAAAGTATGGTCCAAGAAATCTTTTTGGATCCTTGTAGTAGACTTCTTTGACTAGGTTAAGGCATGAACAAAGGTTGGAATCTCGTCGCGATGTAAGAACATACGAATATCTTGAAGATGTTCTACTGTGACCCATAGTGCCTTTCCCTCTGTACAAAAGCTTTACTTTAGCTGGCTCCTTGACAAAGAAACATGAGCTCACGATTGCCAATTCTTCTATGTAACCAGCTCAGCGCCAGGAGACCATCTAGAACAAGTCGTTGGAGAGATACATGGAACACGCCGAAGTAGGCCTTACTATCAATATGCCTTGGTTTTCTATTCACGTTGAGAGCACCTATTCGGACGGAAGTATTCATGGCTGCAGTGATCGAGCGTATTCTGGGCATGTCGAGAAAATACTTGTCGATGTTGTCACGCGGTGGTATGAAGGTGAGAGACGGGCCTGCCAAACGGGTGGTGATACTTTGGCGGACAGGAAGGAAAGCTTTGATATATACATGGCTGGGCTCAAAGAAGACAAAGAGCAGTAATTGTCAAAGAACAATTTGTGATCACGTGCTCAGTCAAAAGTCAATTGCACCTGTCCTGTTGGTCAACGATTGTCATTCAGATAATATAATACATGCTTCTTTCAGAGCTTCGTAGAACCACAACCAAGGTAACCCCACAAAAATGGTATTGAGGTCAAACGACATCTTGACTCTGTTCTAATCACAGTTCCGCAACTGGAATTCGTAACCATCTAGACGAGACGTTCTTGCGCAGACTATTGGAGAATGCGACTTGTGACCCGGCGGAGATCGCAGAGATGGGCGATGGACCACGAGGGTATCGTGTGTGGACGTAATAGGAACAAATTCGTTCATGGTGAAGGCGTCACCCAAGGAGAATGCAAGGTCGTATAACAACACCAGAAAGTTGGGTCAACTCTCTGCAATGAGATCTGCATCGGTATCAGTGAGAACCTTTAGGAGCGTCTCTTTGATCTGAGCATGAAGGTCCTCTAAAGAACCCGAGTCAAGAACCTCTTGGGCAAGCGGCAGAATAACCGACGACGTACTGGCTCGATTTACAGCACGAATATATTCAGCGTTCGCAACCTGCATCTCTTCTTCCAACGCAGCTAGGCGTTTCGCCTGAGCTTCTTCTGGCTCTGGCTCCGGGAGCGACTTAATTAGGTACTCCACCTGTTTAGCCTTCGTCATGAGATCGGCAACCAGTTCCTTTTTGTTCGCTGTACAATCTCAACTTTGACCGAGATCCTTCATTGGTAGAGCACCACATACCCTCAAAAACCTCGGGCACATCATACTTTTCTGGGTTACGCTGCTTCGTTATAGGTATATCGGGTGTAACTTGGAGAAAGTTAGTCCGCGAGGTGAGGTATGCAATGGTGTTAGACATGATAAGGAGGAGCTGTTACGACAACGAAAAAACATTAGGCCTTTTTACCTCGTATGTAGATGGTCTGACCTGCTGTATCTCATCCTGAAGTTGCGTTATCCGATCCATATTCGATAAATCCTGCAGCATTGCGCTGCGAACGTAACGTTTAACACCGAGTGTCGGGACTCGGAATTTGTAAGCTTGCCACTGCTCGTCATGGGAAACGATGGAGGAAGCATTCCAGACCGCAGAGATCTCGTGAAGAGCAAGCCCAAGGTATGTTTCGTGCTATAGACTACTGGAGAGATCCTGAAGCACCTTGCAGGCTGAACAAGCCGACAAGGCGAACCAGACGCGGGCCCGCTGGTTCTTTTGTGCTCTTTCCAAGGCAAGTCGCTTTGGTGGTTCGAGAAGGACTATGTTTTTGACACTCGTTCATAGCGCAAACTCGAGGAACCAGTTGTTTCGTGTGCTCTCGGGAAGCTGTATAACAAGGACTCTATCATCGAGTTCCTCTTAGATAAAACGGCTTATGGAGATGGAGAGACCATCTGTGGGCACATCCGTTCTCTCAAGGTCACTTTATTGCATCGTATCCTTCTCATTGCTCAACCAAACATTTACAGGACATTAAGAAGCTCAATCTGGCTCCCAACTCCTCCCGCGCTTCGACGCCTGACGGGTCAGAAAGACCGCAATTCATTTGCCCCCTTACTCTTAAAGAAATGAACGGCCTGGTGCCTTTCGTCTACCTCTCCACTTGTGGCTGCGTTTTCTCGCAAGCTGGCCTCAAGGCTGTTACCCAAACTTCAGACGATCTCAGCCTTTGCCCCCAATGCGGCAAGAAATACTCTCCAGCAATGGACATTCTGCAGCTCAATCCGTCTCCTGATGAAGAAGAAATCATGCGCGAGGCAATGGAGCGCCGGCGCCTCCTCGAGCCTCCTTCAAAAAAGTCGGGAAAGAAGCGCAAGGCCGATGTAGGTGGTGAGGAAGAGCCATCAAAGAAGAAAAAGGAGGCGAAGCCAAGTTTGAATCCTAGTGTTGCAGCAGCGAGTCGAGCAGTGGTGAGTAGTCTTGCAATGGAGGAGGCTAAGCGCAAGGCGGGTATGAGTGAGGCGATTAAGAGTCTGTATGATCATCCCGATCGGGTGAAGCGAAAGGAGACATTTACGACGATGGGGACGTTTACGAGAGTACGTTGCCTTGCTTTTCTAACTGTAAGGTTTCCGCTGATTGCCATTTAGTACGCTTAGGTTGGTTCCTGTATTCTAGATGTATATTATTGTGTGTACGCTCAAATTAGACCGCAAACTGTCGTCTTTTTGATAGGTTATCAGATTCAAGGCATTAGTGGCATTGATTACTGTCGAAAATAGCCTATATATGTATGATATACGTTCGAAATTATCGTAAATCCTTATGATCAAACCAACATTTAAAGAACGAACGATGCCGCCCAATGGCGCAAAATTCCTTCTCCCCGGCGATGAATCTCAAAACGCTTCACATCCCGACACACGATAAGCGCATGGGCATTCCTCACGTCCGGAAAAAATGCAAGTTGCTTTTTCAGAGGAAGCTGATTAAGCCATCCTGCAGCTTTCACCTGTACCGGCGTAAGGATAGGCAATGCCGCAACCTGCTTACCTCTCCCATTCTCCTCCGACTTCTGAACTAAAGAAGTGGTAGCTACCGTTTCTGCTGCTGATGGAGATGCGTTAACAGACTCTGCCTGAGCAGAACTGTCTTTGACCAAGTCCTCAACAACGTGCTCAACATTGTCCTCGAGCTCGGCTAGAATATCAATTAACCTCTGTGTATTCGTCTTTTCCTCCTCTAAAAGGCGTATACGGGCACGGGAGGCCTTCGTTGCAAGGGTTAAGCGGACAGCAACCAGTGAGACAAAGACGGGGATGAGGAGAGGTAGCATTGTATAGATGATCTGAAAATATGCCTGTAAGGATACATAAACACTTTACACACACCTGAGTGGCTCACAAGGTTGAATGGGAAGGAAATTTGCAATGCAGGGGGTAGAAACGGTCTTTTTGGCTTGAAAGTACGCCACCATTCAGGAGATAACATCATTGGCCTGGGTGTCGGAGCTGGCGGGATTGCAGGAACTTCGAAGCTCTTGATTAGAACAGGATAGTCTTCTTCGAATTGACTGGATGGATAGTTCTTAGCAGGAAGGATTGGTGGTTTACTCTGTCCTCACATTTCGATGCCATTTGCCTCATGCAATGCAAAAGGATCTTCAATCTCTATGGCAGAGGTTACATATGGAACAGTGGTATCCTGAACGCTAGAATACTGAGGTTAATAGGTACTGCATGAAAACCAGGCGACAGCTCACGCATTCGCGTATATCCTGATATGTTGGAATGATTGTAGAGCCCGATAGAATATACGATCTTGTGCACGGATGAGCATAGGAGAACACTGCTGGTCGTAATCACTCACCAGGATCAGCCATGACTTCTATCAATGGGCGTCCGCTCGCTGACCACTGATCGACAAGATAAAACTGTTCACCTGTTCGTGAGAGTAGCTTCGGGCCTAGGGACGAAGCGACAGCAGAAAAGAAGGACGGATATCGCGGGAGACCGATGTGTGGTGTCGCTATGGTATTGAAATTGGTTGGAATCACCTTCGTGAAGAAGCCTCGCTGATACAGGATCCCTATAAGGTAGCGGGCAATGAGACCACCCAGGCTATAGCCCGTCACAGAGAATCTATCGACGGTTTTCCCATCTTCCTCGAGCTCAGTGACCTTGTTCGCTACCTGCAATACACATTGAGGACCATAAGTGGATGAGGAACCGCGACACGCACCTCCTGGGCTACTCGCTCACCACCCCAGTCGATTCCGTCATAGGTTGAATTTTCGGTGTTAGTTTCGGCAACCAAAACTTCAATTTGAGTATCGTCTGAGCTAGAGGCGTATGTTTCTGTGATGATACGCCTGAGTTCTGAAAGATGGCCAGGATTGCCCCACATGCCATGGATAAGGACCAGAAGGTGAACATACATTGGACTGCTATTGGCAATGGAGAAAGGGAGAAAGATTTGCTGGATCAGACTGGAAGGAAACAGTAACTATATCCATAGCCGACAGAGGAGGCGGTGACGACTCCGTGCCAAATGACAAATGACAAATGACAAATGAATAATCTCTTTTGCTTACCTAACTCATTCCAAAAACATATGTTGTTGTGAGAAATACCTCACATTGGCGGAATCTCACATTTCTCACAGCCGGCGAAACATTTTTAACCCAGCCTACACCCATCACCTGCATCCGACATCCCTCGGGCTGTAGTACACCAAAGCATGCAATACCATCTTACCTCCAATCTTAACGCGTTGCTCTTCTGAACACGGATGCTCACGCTCCGTCTCACACCCCACCCGCACTTGCGTATCCCTTTCACGGATGTCATTCTCTCCTCTACACATTCGGGTCCATTGACAGTACATGACGTACAACTGTCTGTTTACCGTACCCTTTCCCGTCTGATTACTCATTCGGACTTGCGAGCCCTGACTCGCATACAATGTGGCATCGGCAGCATTCCGTGCATGGACGGCAAGTGATCCGAACTCATTCGTGACTGGGATGCGGGTAGTCGATCGGATGGGAGGTGCCTGCTGCATCATTGGTGTGGTTCCAACTGCAGAACCTGGCGTTTGGGAGGTTAGACTCTGGCCGACGAGGATATACCTACTTATGTAATCAAGCGTGGTTGCTAGGATATCAGAAACAAGGCCGACGAGTATCTACCTACTTATGTAATAATCAAGCGTGGTTGCTAGGATATTTTCCATGAGAAGAAACAAGTAGTTTAGAAACTTGCCATGGCCAACGCTCTACCCCTCACTGTTCGACAACTAACGAAGGATTCTGGTAGTGTTACTCAATCTGCTCCATTGTACCGTTTCCGGTGTTCACGGGCCATCAGACGCAGAGGTCAAACGAGCTGTGGACGTGCTCCTAGCCGCCTTTAGTGAAGGTTGAGCCATTATCTTATCTGAGTCCTTAAATCTTCAAAGCCTCATATGCTAAAAAGACGATCCTTTCATTGATTTATTTGTGGGAGGTGATTGGTCGCTACTCCGCCCCAACTTTGAATTCTGTGTGCGCACCGCCTTGCTGGGTGGCGAGGTCCACGTTGCCACGCTTGGCCCAGAAGTAAACGACATCATAGGCGTCGCCGTGTGGTATGGCCCAGGGCAATCCCCCATGATGACGTACGTTCGGGGAAATGATTGCCTTTACTGATGTCACAATGTTCTCATCTAGAGAAGAACAACGTGAGGTGGGCTCGAAGATTTTTTTCTCCAAGTGTCCCGAAGAATTAAAGGCATGGTGGTCCGAACATGTACTTTCTCCGTTCTGTGCCATACGAGGGTCAACGCCGATTTGATTCAAAGTTCTTGCCCAGAATGGAACGCTTAGCCAATGACTCGCTTGGTCCGGGATTCAAGGAGGCTCAGTGGTATCTCCTCTTATTCGGCGTTGCCCCTGAATTTCACCGCAAAGGAGTGGCAAAGGCCATGATGAAAGTAGCTGAAGAAAGAGTAAGCACTGAATGTTCTATATACTACCTACTTTCTTACAACTTTGTCCTTTGGCAAGGCGAAAGCAGACAGGGTGTCTATTGTCCTAGAGACGGCAACACAAGTTGATGTACGTGCCAACGCAGATGATTCACAGCTTTGTGGTACTTACGGGCAGGTTCATAGATCTTGATTTATGAGAGGATGGGCTTTGAGAATAAAGGGCAAATGATACTGGAGTCTCCGCAGTTTGGCCGAACACCTATATATCAAATGCTCAAGACGCTAAACGGATGAGAATTCTCGCCTTCGTGGCAGGTGCGTGCTTGGTGTTGCGCAGCCAAATGCAAATACAGAGGACCAGATGCCGCAGGGATGACCCTGACATAGTTTCAACGATATTTTCTAAGTATCTCAGAATGACAGAATTCCGAGCATGTTCTCCAAGGCGTTTGTTGAGAAAGTATACATCGTTAGCACACCATATTACAGAGTTGGTGAAGATCCGTCAAATCCGAAATTATAATAAGTGGATTTGCGTGCGCAGATTGTGAAGCGAGACCGAGATTTGACGAGATGTGGCTACAAACACTAAAAAATTCACGGGCGAGCTGGACACAACTGATCTTGTATAGTGGAAACCCAGCTGTCTGAGCTACAGAGCCAAGGATGTAACAGCTGAGTACTACGCTGAGCCTTCTGATGAGGGTGGAGGCGGAGGTTCTGTCAAGGGATTCTCGTCTCGAGCCTGCTGAAGCAAGGTGTCGAGGCCTTTATCCTTGACCGCTTTCTATAGAGATAGATAAGTTGAGACAGCTGCAAACGGACAACGGACAAACTTGGATGCAGGCACTGTAGCTCTCCCAAATTTTCCCGCACTTTGTGTTGAATTCGGCAGCTTTTTGTTGAGAGTAGGCTTCCCGCTGGGATTGGGAGGCCGACGCGGCTACCGCAGGCTCCAGATAGCCTTCAAACCAGGCATTAAAGCAGGCGTCGTACTCAAGCTTGAGCTGCGTGCATTCCGGAGACAGACTGTGGGCCATTGCAAAGATTATTCCGCTGACATCATCAAATGACTTTCTTCCCGACCCGACGCCTCTTGTCCGCGTTCTCCAACCGCGCCGTCGTCTACGCCCACCACGGCGACCCCTCTTCCGTCCTCACCGTCCTCACTCACCGTCCCCTTCCCCCACCCCCCAAAAACACCCTCAATGTCCGTTTCCTCCTTGCACCAATAAATCCGGCCGACATCAACGTTATTGAGGGCGTCTATCCCGCCAAACCAGATCCTAGACATGACCTTGCCCCATCAGGTCTTGGGAGCATAGAGACGCCGGCGTTTGTCGGTGGAAACGAAGGCGTTGCTCAGGTAGCAGAGATTGGCGAGGGTGTGCGGGGCTTGAAGGAAGGCGACTGGGTAATTATGACAAGGCCGCAAGTTGGGACTTGGTGTACAAGCAGAAACCTGGGGATGGATGACGTCGAAAAGGTTCCAAGAACAGAAGGCCTGAGCCAAGTTCATGCGGCTACAATGACGGTGAACCCACCCACTGCATACAATATGCTCCAGGACTACCTGCGCCTTGACGAAGGGGATTGGGTCGTTCAGAATGGCGCTAATAGTGCTGTGCGTGTCGTGTCGTCTGATGTTTTAAGGAATCCTAATGTCATCCATAGGTTGGTCAAGCAGTGATTCAGATCGCCGCTGCTCGGGGACTCAAGACTCTCAACTTTGTGCGACCTCGGTAGATATAAGGATTTATTGACTGGCACCTTCTGAGATACCGGACTAGTGATAATCTGCAAGACCTTGTAAAGCAATTGGAGGACCTTGGCGCGACCAAGGTTCTTACTTATGACGCGCTTTCCGACAAAGCTCTTCGCAAGGAAATCAAAGAGTGGACTGGAGGAAAAGTGCGTCCTTTTTGCATACGACAGTGCATCGCCTAATCATATGCTAAAGGATATCCGTCTGGGCCTGAATTGTGTTGGTATGTGCGACTCTGCCAGCTTTCACTACCAGCCAGCTAATGCTTCGTAGGTGGCCCTGAGACGACGCAGATGGCGAGACTCCTCGGAAACGACGCGCACCTTGTATCGTATGGTGCAATGTCAAAACTGCCCCTATCACTGCCGACGTCACTTTTCATCTTTAAGAACTTGACGTGCCACGGTTTCTGGCAAAGCCGATGGTATAAGGATTCCGTTCGCGGTGATCGTGTACGCGTCATGCAGATCCTGGCTAACCTTATTAGTCAGGGCAAGGTAAATTGATAACTCACCACTTTTAGCTCTACAAATTCTCATTATTGTGGCATAGTTGAAGGAGCCCGCTCATGAAATTGTGTCGATTAGTTCGAAGGATTCGGACGAAACAGCAAGTCAGAAAGTAAGGGATGCCGTTGCACAAGCGGTAGGCGGGCGCCAAGGAAAGAAGACGCTTCTCAGGTTCGACACCGATTGAAGAAGCATCACAGCGGAATCTTCATGCTTGGATTGACCTTTGCTGTTTTGTGGCCCAAATGCCACACTTAAAAACTGGACCGTGATGATGCTTTGGAAGATGCTTCGTAGAAGTTAGGTTGTGTATAGATAAATTATCAAGGGATCGTTTCAACGAGCCACATGCATCGAAAACTCCATGGAACTTCAAACTAAAATACCTAGCGAGAAAGCAACAGGATCCTGCATAAGAAAGATGCAGAGTTTCGTACGAAGGAAGGCGCCGGGGAGTCAGGCTTCTTGCGCCACAGTCTGAATGACAGTCATGATCCAGTTTCCTCAATGTATAGACAAGCCACACCAACCATGCTAGGTCTGCAGCTTATATTGAACAGATGATAAGGTGAATCATGGACGCCTTCTATTGGCGAAGGATCCACTTGGCCAGGCAGACAAAAAGAGGGCCAGGACTAGGAACACAGGTCGCTTATAATAGTATTTTGCTATTCATAATAAACAGTGTGTTTTACTAACGGAAAACAATGACTGGTGGTGTTCCATGAACGAGGAAGCGGAGATCGCTCGATGTGGGAAGGACTAGGAATAAATAATGAGGCTAGTACCGGCATGTTGATGCCTCCGTGTGAGTGGAAGACCGTACAGTCTTCTTACACAGACGGCAACAGAACAAGACCACGTTGTCTATTAGAGAGAACGAACGAAGATATATGGACAAGCAAGGCAAGTAGAACGGAGCGAGAAAGAGACAGAGGTGAGTAGTCTACTCGTGAGTCCTACGAATATCAAGTAGGAATGCTAAGGTTTTGTCAAACATTCGTAACATTTATCCGCAAGGGGTAATCGTAGTACTCGACGGGATTACAGTGAGCCGGCTTGCTTGGCAGGTCATGTTAGATGGTCCGGACCTCGAACTAATGATGTCGTTGTCAAAGGATGTTGGGTACCCTGCGCGTCCGATCTCGACAACGTGTGGATACTGACTTAGAATGATGCCGGCTGACAGATGGTTTCTTAAATATAGTTACCCTGATATGCCAGAATCTGACAAGATCAAACCAGTGCTACATCAACAAGCTCAAATCTAGGTCGACATAGCGCACTTGTCTCAAATTATACTTCTATAGAGAAAATTCAAATTAGAGAGCTTAATTCCGCCGAAGAAGGCTGACCCATCCTCCGAACTACCAGGTCGACGACTGACATTGAGGTGATAACACAAAAGATCGAGGGGATCCATATTGCAGCAACGAGAATTAGGTACGCCACATAGTAAAAAGGACATGGATCAGAAAGAGACTGTCTTAGATGTTTGTGAACGATCTTTCGGGATTGTTGGCTATTTACTAACAAAGAGATGACTCGTGAGGCGAGGATAACCCGTGGAATACTTATCTATGAAAACTTCGAAAGAGCTGGTCCTAGCATCTAGAGGAAAGGAGGAGATTCTCTTGTCCTTCTCATTAGTTGACTGATATATCAGATATATTAACTTATTAAAAATCGTTTCTCAAAATTGAGACAATAATTGTCTCCTTCAAGTGGGACGAGGCGGTGCACGGAAGAGCCACGAAAATTCCGTATCCTGAAGGTATTGTGTTACGCGCGGGACAAAACGAGGAAATAAGCTGGCAAGCAGATGTTGCATGAATAAGGAATGTTAGATTTGGGAGAATCGTGATGATACGTAGTGGACCATAAGAGGCCGCAACCCAAAGCTCACCGGCACCGATTTTGAACAAGCCAGATAAAGGGATTGAACACTGCATTGACCGCCCACGAAGCCATGTGTTGACACTGATTGATATACCCCATTCCTGCATTATGTGGTAGTATACCTGACAGAATGTGTGAACAAAGCGACAGTAGCGGAGGAGCAGCTGGATTGGGCTCTATTAAATAAAACAAGGTGTCGGTTATAAAGGTTAAATTGATGGTAATAGAAGCGCTACTGCGGATTGATTGATAGCTCGACTGGATTGATGTGGTTCTCATGTGAACTGAATATGCGTATATTCTCATGCCTTGAAATCAGTTTCGGCGATGATAGATGAAGCTTGAAGCTCGAATCCGGAAGAAAGATGGCTGGTGTATGCGTAACCCTTCAGGTACTCAGGATAGTCGGTCCATGGATATGGTCATCGTGCTTTGTGATGAGGCGGGCGTTGGAAGCGGATTTTCCTTTGAAACCATCCTGAATTCCCATCTTAAACTTGTCAAAGTTCCGAGTCATTAGATCTACATTAACGTCCTCAACCTTAGATCTCCGTGTCATGGTATCTTTAATAATTAGAGATAAACCTCATGGAGAAGGAAAAGAGGTAGAAGGAAACTAAGTGTGTCTAAGCTGAAAGCTTTTATTTTCTAATGTCGGGAACAATATTGACTATTACAAAGATCTCAAAATTACGATGAGCCAGGTACAATACACTACATCTACCACGGACATCAAGGTAATAAGTAAACGAGGGAGTGAAGGAGGTAAATCTTGCATAGGCGGAGGGCTCGATGAGAGACCGGTACGCCACACGGCGAGATACAGCGCAACAATCAAAAAAAGGATGCCCCTGCATATTTGTCAGTGGCCCTCTAGAATGGATCATGGAGTTTGTTATTTACCAACAGAATGAAGCGGCAGGGGAGGCAAGGATAACCCAAGACATATATGAACACATCTGAGAATTTTTCTTGCAAGTCTACCGTGCAGGGTCAGCCACCGGTGGCGATGAAGACAAATGTCAGACCTTGTACCAGGCCATAGCGAAGGCGCTGCTTCGTGACCTTGAACTTTTACGAAAGTGGTACAACAGTATGATCGCCATCAGGAGCGTCGATATGAGACGGAAAATAAAGAGGTATACAAAACTTCGAACGAGCGGATCCTCGTTAGTCCCTGGCATCTGGATAATAGGCGGAGATGCCCTGGTGATAGATTAAGTCAACTGGTTATCCCAATAATGGGACAATAACTGACAGAAGAATTGTCCCCGCGACTGAAGCAACTATCGTCCACAGTATGCAGCACTGCTGGATATACTCGATCCAGCTCGACTCCATCTGCTTGAGAATGGAACCATCGGGATGTGTCATGTGCTCGGACGAGAGAGACGGTACGTCGTTCCAGGCACGAAATTGGGACGAATCAAAATGCGCATCGGCAGGACGCGCAATGGATGAGAGCACAATGTCCTGTGGCGCTGACTCCGTACGTCCAATCTGGACGCCGCTTGTCTGGTTGTCGTTGTTCCAGACATGGAGACTATCATTTGCTGCTTGTGCATTTCGAAGGAAGCGCACAGCTCGTGAAGCAAAGTATTGAGGGAGGAAAAATAAGAATGGCAAGCAGATGTAGCGCAGAGTGCACTCCATGACCGGATTGGATGAATTCGAATTATCAAATTCAGTGTTTTATAGCTACATGAGTCCAATGGAACGATGACTGCGGAGCATGAGAAGGTGACAAAACATTGGCATAAACGTCGGATGATTCATTAGCTGTTTACCTTGATAGGTACCACTATCGTGGCGTCCGCCAACACCGGATTGGCCCCATAACCGTGTTCCCAGATTTCGGCTCCGCAAGGGGATCAATTTCAAGATGAGAAAGAAGGTTAACTGACAGTTCTGAGAGTTCCAAACTCTGTTGAAATGGGACGAGAAGGGACAACGGCTAGTTTCGAGCCTTCGGAATAATCTTCGATTCCTTCGAGCGCTGGAAGGCCTCGATACACAGGTACGATGTATTCGAAGGTTTTGGGGGGGGGGAAGGAAATGATGTGTATGGCTGGGAAATAGTGACCCTAGAAGTTCTTCCTTGTTGGTCTTTTTTCACTCTTGGGAAGGGATTGGTTGACGACTGATTTGAGCGCTGAAAAGCGGTAATAGCCAACCTGCTGGGATTGCAAGTATGCACCCTGTACAAGGACTCAAAATAGTCAATGGATACGCAATAAAAATTGAGTGACTGGCAGCACATGGTAGTTCAGCTGGTTCGTCGAATGCAATTCCGACCATTGTGAGAAAAGTTGTTACGGTGCTCTAGGCGAGGCTATAACCACCATCAATGCAACTCGTGAGCACACCTATAACTTTTTTTTTAGTCTGTTCTTCGAATGTTCCGCGGAATCTTCTTGATCGATATGTGGTTATAAGCTATGATCAAAACCAAAAAAACCCGCTTCCAGATGCCTTACCGCACTGTCTTGATGGCTTTGACGGAGTTCCGGATTAATTGTGGCAACCATGAACTAA
>JAMWFC010000043.1:253078-271679 GCA_027475525.1 Macrolepiota albuminosa | reverse complement strand
GACGTGAGCCCATCCAGCCAGGTTTATGAGAAAGTCCAAGAAACTGATCATCCTAACCGCTCTGTGTTCTGTAGAAGGGCAAAAGGCTATTATTGCTCAAAAACATCATAATTGGACACGTTCATTTATGATAAGATAAGATGAGATGAAGTCCTACTCAAATTAAACTGTTCATTTCTTTCGTGGATATTAGAACTATGAAAACCAATGTCTCCACAGTTTCTTACTATCTCTGGTGAAACTAAAGTATCTGCTGGGAACTGGGTATTATTTTTATGATTCACTCTTCCCATACACGCCTTTTAATGACCGTCGTCCCCGGAGTAGTGGGAAATGTGGTGGAGTCAGCTATATGTAGCTTACACGTAGCTGTGGAGGCGCTTGGTGCGATTACCTTGGAAGAAATGCTATATAGCTCGTTTTCGGACGTCTACTCCACTCTGATATTGCACCGTATTATTTATTTCATGCTCCCTAAGTAACTGAGGTCTTCAAAAGGCTGAGCATATTGCCGTCGATGACGGTGTACCTCGAAGGCCTTGCAGCCATCTTGTCGCTCCATGAAACCACTGCTTGCTTGTTGTTATGCTGGCGACAAACCAAACGACAGAAAGACAAGCGCGAGATCCCGGCGTAATTTTCACGCCCTACCCGCATCCACCGAGGCCTCATCCACTTGTTTGTGCCACATCAAGTGACTTGAACTTCAACAAATTGTTCTTGCGGGACAGATAGTTAAATAGAGAGGGAGGAAGTACTGTTTATCCTTATTTGTCCTAGATGACGACGGACCGGACTCGATCAACGCCGCAAGTGAAGCACTGAACGTTCATCGCAACACACGACCGGCTCACCACGAGTCAGGAAATGTCGTCCACTTTGGTCTTCCTATCACTATTGCTGTCAATTACACCAGCTTTTGCGGGGAATTATACCAGAGAAAGCAGGAAAAATGAAACCTACGGGGTGTCGGTAAGTCAATCAGAGCACATAGAGTATAACGCGTCCATTGACCCCTGAAAGCAGGCGTTTTCGTCACTAATACCACCAAGTGGGTGAAAATGTGCTATTTGGATGTATTTGACTAAGGTTCTTCAGAGCAATGCCCACCCTGCTTCAATTGTCTATTACCTGCATTTAATTGTGGTCAATATGGTGAGTGTGACCAATACGATGGACAGTGCAAGTGTCCACCGGGATGGGGAGGAATTGACTGTCTCGTACCTCGTGCGTACCGTTCGTCATAGTTCGTTACAAGTTTCTGATTTGACTAATAGAGTGCGATTCACTTGCGGATGGTGTTCACCGGCGTTTGAGGGAGCCTGGTGAGATTTGCGAATGTAAAGAAGGGTGGGGAGGCATCAATTGTAATGGTACGTATCAGTCCGAAGGATCGTTGGAATTTACCGTCTGACTGGAGATCAGTATGCAAGAATGACAACGCATGTGTCGCATTCCCGCTTGCGGGTAAGTTATCGGCTCTGGATAAAGACGATGACACGGAGGTTGGAAACATGACGTGTTACAAGGGTGGAGAGACCGTGTTCAATAACCATCAGATGTGCAATGTTACCAGTTAGTTTTCCCTTCTATTCCCCTCTTTACAGTAGTATCTCATGTTATCTAACTTTCTTCGTAGATCGGAAGATCCTTGATATGCTCCCCGGACGCCCCCCGCAGGTTACATTTAGCTGCGAGAAATCCGATAGGACATGTTCTTTCCAATTTTGGACGGCTGAGGTGGAATCTTTTTACTGCGCGTTGGAGGAGTGTCATTCCGAGACTAAGCCGGGGTATGATACCAATTCAACGATTTATGCGTGTGAGAAGATCAAGTGTAGTTGTGTGCCCGGGAGGTTCATTTGCGGCGAGGATGGGAGTGTTGGTATGTCGGATGGCTTGTGTCAGTTTACAAGGTCTGACATCGTGGTCGCAGATATTGGCGAGTTTTTGAAGCAGGAGATAAAGGGTCCTGCGTCGTTCTCTTGTGTATCTGGAAAAGGATGCAAGTTTGAGGAACCTGCGATGAATGATCTCATTGACAGTATCTTCGGCGACCGCTACATAACTTTGACTTGTGAAGGTGGTGAATGCTTGCATTACTCTCAAGTACCGGGCTACGTCGTGCGTTCACACAGACTCGTTCTCTGCGCAACTCAGCCTCATTCTCTTTATTCAGCGACCTCCCAAGCCAGACAACACGTTATGGCTCGCCCTCAGTGCTGCAAGTGCCATTTTGTTCGTCTTAATTACCTCGGCCGGTAAGTCTCCGATCATTCTCTGCACAGCATGAAGTACATCCCGCTCTCTCAGTCCTCTGGTACGCTGGCCAAAATGGTGGCGGCGACTATGGCCAAATCCGTCTCCCAGACAACGAAACTGCCAAGCTCATGTCAGAACATGTCCCCGCCTCGGTGCACTTCTCCTCCCTTTCTTACACCCTCGGTCCCAAGGTCATCCTCGACAACATCTTTGGCTCCGTCAAGCCCGGACAGGTAATGGCGATCATGGGCGCCTCAGGTGCCGGTAAATCGACATTGCTTGATATGCTCGCTAGAAAGGGTAAACGCGGGATGACGACTGGGATTACCCTAGTTAATGGACGGGAAGTAGCGGATGCGGAGTTTAAGGGCGTGATGGGGTTCGTGGATCAGGAGGATACTTTGATGAGCACGTTGACGGTGTATGAGACTGTGCTTTACAGTGCATTATTGAGGCTGCCGAGGGAGATGAGCTTTGAGGCGAAGAAGTATAGGACGTTGGAGACAATGAATGAGCTGGGAATCTTAGGGATTAAGGATATGAGGATTGGGGAGAGTGGTGAGTTGTCGGCGTGGATTTTTCAATTGTCGTGATGACTTATAGGGTGAGTATAGGTCGAAGGTCGATTTCTGGTGGAGAGAAGAGGAGAGTGTCAATTGCTTGCGAACTCGTGACGAGCCCTTCAATTCTTTTCTTGGATGAACCGACGAGTGGTGAGTGGCCTTTGATCATCTTTTTTGATCGTCGTACAAACTACGGTTGAATTGAAAAGGTCTCGACGCCTTCAATGCATTCAACGTCGTGGAGAGTCTCGTTTCCCTAGCTCGGAACTATAATCGCACTGTCATCTTCACGATCCATCAACCACGAAGCAATATCGTTGCTCTCTTCGACCAACTCGTCCTCTTGGCCAGCGGAAAACTCGTCTACTCTGGAGAATTCTCGAAATGCCAAGATTACTTCATATCTATTGGCCGACCTTGCCCACCTGGCTTCAACATCGCTGACTATCTTAGTATGCGATGATCTTCACATTACTACGTAACACGCTGCTAATCGTCTAACCTTGCAGTCGATTTGACCATGCACGCCAGCCTCGATTCGAGCGAAAATTCAGATAGCGCGAGTCATCAGAGTATTGAGGATGAGTCTTCAACTCCCGTTGAACGCTCCACCAATCTCGGTGAAGAAGAGCTTGGTCTACGTACCGTCCGCACGCCACGACCCAGCAGTAGCAGCAACCCATCGCCAAATGATACCACAGAGATACGCCAGCGGGCGAACTCTATGGCTTCTTCGACACGGCGTTATCTGAGACATAAGACCTCGCAACTCCTCGAGGCTGTCTCCTCCTCTGCGGCCGGCGCGAACAAGCCGATCTCTGCGAAACTTGCTGCGCTGGTGGACGCCTACGCGTTGAGTGACATCGCGAGGGGGATCAAGACTGAGACGGAGGAGTTGAGGAGACAGACGACGTTGTCAGATAATGGGCAGGCTGCTGCTGGAACTGGAGCAGGAATTAGAGGGCAAACGGGGAATGGCACGCTGCCCGACGTGGCGCGTGAGACGACGTTGTTGAGGGGGAGGAAGAGGGCAAATTACGCGACGCAATTTAGGATCTTGAGTGGGAGGGCTTTCAAGAATCTATATAGGGACCCGGCGCTGTTAACGGCTCATTATATCTCGTCTATTGTACTTGCGTGTAAGTGTTTTGTTGGTTGGAAAGGAGGCATTGCTGATATTAGACCAGTAATCTGTGGATTGTTTTTCCATAATGTTACGTGAGTTTTTTCTATTTGTGTTTTCGTGCTCAGGTATTAATGGTTTGACTGTAGAAACGATATCGCTGGATTTCAGAATCGATTGGGTAAGTTGTATATCTTCTCTGAGCACTCTAATCAGTGGTTTGACAATACGATCGTTCGTTTTTTAGGCATCTTCTTTTTTACTCTAGCATTATTCGGCTTTTCATGCCTTTCAAGCCTCGGCCTATTTGCAAACGAACGGATACTGTTTATGCGGGAGAGGTAAGCTTGTAGTATTTGAAGTATCAGGTTTGACTCGGCCTATTTGCAAACGAACGGATACTGTTTATGCGGGAGAGGTAAGCTTGTAGTATTTGAAGTATCAGGTTTGATCAAACATTATTGACAGGGCAAATGGATACTATTCATCGTTCACTTACTTTTCGTCCAAGGTGTGCCCGTCCTACCTCCACAGTGAATCCATAATTCACCAACAAACAGATTTTATTTGACATTCTGCCATTGCGACTTGTTCCACCCCTTCTATTCGGCGGTATCGTATATCCCCTTGTCGGCCTCGTACCCACCGTCCCCGGCTTTTGGAAATTCATGCTCACCCTCGTTCTATTCAACTTGACGACTGCCAGTGTCGTCTTGCTATTATCCATAGCCTTCGCAAGCATCAGCGTCGCAAGTCTTGTCGGAACGCTCGTTATGCTTTTCAAGTAAGGTGGATCTAGCCGTGCTGGTTTCGTTACTGACTACGCTGTACTCCTTTTAGCCTTCTGTTCACAGGTCTGTTGATCAACCGCGAGTCCGTTATTCCCGCAATGCAATGGTTACATACTATTTCGTTCTTTCATGCCGCATTCGAAGCATTGGCTGTTAATGAACTCCGGTATCTACAGCTTAAGGAAGTCAGGGTAAGGGTTTCTCTGTCCAGCAGACTTTGTGTATAGTTCAACTCTTGTCAGTATGGTGTGGAACTCGATGTCCCAGCAGCCACTATCCTCTCCGTGTTCGGACTAAGAGCCCAGGTGAAGATTTTTAGACCTAGATCATGCATTGACTTCTGACACCAAGTTATTTAGTCCTTCTGGTGGCCAAATATATCCCTCCTTGCAATCTTCTTCGTGGTGTTCACCTCGGCAAGCTTTGTCATACTCCACTTTTTCGTTAAAGAGAAGCGGTAGGAGACGTCAATGTAACATTTATCTATATATCAGATTATTATTGGTGCAAACAAGTCAGAGGCTTGCATCAATCTTCGCTGAATGGATTCGGGACCCCTCTCTTCGTCCTTTATTGTTCCATTTTCACCGATAGCAGAAGAACACCATAAGTTCACCTTGGGACAGGTCAGGTTTATGTGCTCTGACACTTGCTTGTCCTACCGCGTTAGCATTAAGATCGGGATTAGCGCCCGTGTCTTGTGTTTCGTGGAACGTTTGCCCCCATGAATGTCCAAGTGGTTATACGGTGACGTCCGTGGTTTATGTAGGTTGCATAACGATCCTGTGCTGGTGCAGACCTACCATGAAGCCTCTGAATTAGCTTTACACGTGCTTATCAGAGGTCAACTCAAGAAGCTGAGCCGATGCAATTTAGTCCTATAAGTGAGATGTCGTCTTATAAGGAATCCTACTGGGGGTGGATCAGGCAAGTAAAGTGGTGGGGTTGCTTGGTGGGTAAAGGTTAGATTGCCACCATAGTCTTCATTTCCTTTCACTTGCATGGTGTGATGGGCACACATTTCGTTGGCACTGCTGGCACCGGAAACCTGTTTCCACCAGAGAAAGTGACAAAGAAATGTGTCATGCCATTTCTTTTGGCAGCTTTTTGCCTTTCTAGCAGAGTGAAAAATTCAAAGAGAACAAAAAAGTTTAGGAATTCTAACTGTTAAGTTGGTAAATTTACTATAACAAACTATAGGAAAGATCACTTTGCAATGTGTAGTCATTCATTCATCACAATATCTGATTACCAAAAAATGAAAAGATTGAAAAAAATAAGAAAATGAGAACTGAAAAAGAAACAAGGTAAGGCAGAAAAGTACAGTGCAAAACACCTAGAGGCGGCCTTTAATTTTGGATTTTGGCCCAGAAGAAAAATTAGGAAGAAACATAGGTAGAATATGTGGAAAAATTAGAAAGAAAATTGCATGACCAAAATCCAGATTTCAAACCAAAAAAAAAATCAATAAATCACAAGATCTAGCTATGGAGTTTATATGCTAATTCCTCTCATGTCAAATATGCTAAAATCATTTGTGCAGCAAGGTTTTGGATGGATGAACATCACTTAGAAACTATGTTACAGACATTGACGAAACATTCGCTACATGAGTTTGAAGTTGTGCTCAACAAGTTTAGGCAGCAGACATGCTTTGATGAGTTTTGTGCCCTTTAAGCAAGAGATGATTTTGCTTCCAAGAGCTCGTAGACATGGATACAAACATATTTTTAGCATTAAACAAGCTTATTTGATGACCCTATAGCAACCTCTCTCATAACCCATAGATTTGGGCTTCCACCAAGTGCTATGGGTTAAGTATGAGGGAGTTGACTGTGACATCACACTTGCCGAAGAAGCCGAGATGGAATCGGCAACTCAGGGCATGGACCAACGCCGTTACAATGAGCAACGTCCTCTCGGAGAAATATCTGCAGGATAGTTTCCACAGCTACCTCAAGTCGTCGCTCACCCAGGCAAAAGCAGAAAAGCTTCTCGATGCAGACATCCTCAGCAGCGCAGAAAGTGATCTCATGATAGCAGGTTGATCTGCATTTGCCTTTAATTTTGCGCGCCTATTCTGATTGCTGCAGGTCCTGCACTCTGCCTGTATTTCGCCGCTCTACGCAACACGACGAACCCGCCCTCTGTGCCTCTGCCACGCAACGAAAACAAGTCTGAACCACCCGTCGACCTCTCCTTTGACAATTGTCCTCCTACCTTTGCTGGGATCCTGCGCGTCTGGACACACACCGTTCCCGCCATCCAAAGCCTCGTCCCTGAGCACCAACATGACCTCGCGCGCGTGATTTGCGGGCTCGAGCCGCTCTCGCAACCCGTGCAGCGGGCAGTCGGCGGCATCGCTGCGGACTTGCGTGCGATTGCGATCGAAATCAGCCAGCGACGGTCGTTCCAGGACCGCTTCGCTTCTGATCTCCAGGCCGCCCTTGACTCGGGCACCGCGCCGGGCAGCCCGAACGCCAAGAAGGCCTCATTTGTCCCTCCACCACTCTACGATCCCTCTCCCCCGCCCTCGCCCTCGCCCTCCTCGCCCTCCCCCATCGCCCCGCCCCCACATGCACGTGAAACCACGCGCGCCATCGAGCTCATCCGCGAAACCCTCTACGCGTCCCTCGCCGACGAGCTCGAGGCCCATCCCGCACTGCGCACCCTTCTCAAGCACGACGCGCCGCGCGCGTACTTCGCTTCTGTATCCTGCGCCATCCTTAGCATTGCCACCACGTCGCTTACGCCTGAAGGCACTGTCGTCGGCGTCCTTGGTGCACGGCTCACACTCGCCGAGTGCCCAGAGGACCTCCGCCCTTTCATGCGTGAGCTTGCGGAGATTGGCACACAGGCGCGAGAGATCCAGGAGGAGGATAGTGTGGCTGCCGTGCGTTGTTTGCAGAGTGGTGAAGAGGTGCCGCTGGCTAGGATGGAGAGGGTGAAGAGGATTTTGCTTGGGGGTGTGTTGGAGGAGGGACAGGGAAGGAGGAGTAGGAGTAGGAGTAGTGTGCAGGGGAGGACGCTGGCGTTTGCGAATAGGATCAATGCGTTGAGTCTTGGGATGACGAGGCTTAGGGCGTTTAGGGAACGTCAGAGTGAGGTGTTCAAGGTTCTGGCGGGTGTTGGGTCTTAGGTGTTGGCTAACAACTGGATATATGTATAACATCAGTGACTCTCTTGTATCATAAGCTTGCATCTATGTGCGACATTATATACTCTGAAGGAAGGGGAGCTAGGACAATAAAGCTTGTTTCATAAATGACAGCACTCTTCCACTGGCACTTGTCAGTTGCAGAGATCCATGGACTACTTTACGACGTACGACGTACGAGAGACAAAAAAAGGAGCACCAAATGAAAAATCAACCTTTGCCGACTACACCTGCACTTAGCGCTTAGGGTCTGAAGTACTTTTCTCAATCTTCTAACGTTAGATAACATACAGGTTTACTAGTAGCCTGAGAGAGGCAGCGCCACACTTTCGGAGTCGGCTTCAGCTCGTGATCGATATTTGATGTATTTTTTGTTAATATGATGGCTTTATGAGGAAACAGGTAGAAAACAAGACGTTCACGGTGATAAATCAAATCTGGAATCTGGAAAAGCCAAGAGAAATGTGCACAAATGGTGCACACACTGGCAAAATGACCCCGGATCGAAACGGTGCTTATGGATGCGTGTTTGACGATTAAAGTCGAGACGCAGTAAGATTTATGGACTGTGAGGTGAAACCATCGACTTCAGTGTTGAATTCAATGGTAGGTCGGTGGTCTCCATGATATAGTGAGCCCTGTCATGTACATGTGTACCATAACCATTTATCCAAGATTAACCAAGCAAGTCATTGATCAAGGACCAAATGCAGCAGTACAAAGTGATATTCAATCTCGTCATCACGCAGAATGGTTGGTTACTTGCGACCTTCTCTAATGTCCTAACCTGAAGGTTGAAAGATTGGTATATATAAATACAGATGAAAAATATAAATCAGGAGCAGATATAAAGGGACAGGAAGGATCCTCAAAGGATCCAAGTTTTTTTTTCTGTGTTGTACGCGACTACAGCACCCTCTACTCCGACTCGGGTTTGTAATCCGGGCGCAACGAGCGAACGACCTTGCCTATATATCATCAGCAAAAAAAAAATCAGCGATCGACCCAACACAACTATCAAGAAGAACAGAAACGGACCTGCGCGCCAGATCTCCTGGTCGTTGATCTCCGCAAGTTCCCGGGCGAGATCCTCACGGTATGTCGCACGGCCATTGAATTCCAGGGACTTGCGAGTCTCGGTTCCGTTCTTCACGCTCTCGTAGAGCTTCTCGAAGACGGGGATGTTGGCCTTTTCGAAGATCGGGGCCCAGTCAAGAGCACCGCGACGGGCAGTGGTGGAGCAGGCGTTGTACATGTAATCCATGCTAATGGCGCAAGATGAGGAACGTACAGAAGATAGGACGAGGTAAATGAAACACACCCGTATTTGCCGACCAGAGGGTAAAGAGATTGGGTGGCTTCCTCGACGGTCTCGTTGAAAGCCTCTGACGGAGTGTGGCCGTTCTTACGGAGGACCTGGTATTGAGCCAAGAATAGACCCTCTATATTTCAACTCAGTTCGTCCATCATACATCGCGTGTTGGATGTAACTTACGGATACCACCCATCAACTGTAATGCAAAGACAAAAAATTAGTTTGTCCTCGTTCTCGATATTTTTAGAGGAAGATGTACGAACCACACCACGTTCACCGTAGAGGTCAGAGTACACTTCCTTCTCAAAGGTGGTCTCGTACAAGTATCCAGATCCAACAGCAACGCCAAGGGCAACGGCCTTCTCCTTAGCTTTGCCGGTGACATCTTGGAACACAGCAACAGAAGAGTTGATACCGCGGCCCTCCTTGAAGAGGGTACGGACGGTACGACCAGAACCCTTGGGGGCAACCAGGATGACGTCGACGTCAGCAGGGGGGACGACTTTGGTATCCTCCTTGAACACGACCGAGAAACCGTGCGAGAAGTAGAGGGTCTTGCCCTTGGTGATAAGAGGAGCGATAGTCGGCCATGTCTGGGACTGAGCAGCGTCGGACAGAAGGTTCATGATAATAGTTCCCTTGTTGATAGCCTCCTCAATGGGGAAAAGGGTCTCTCCGGGTACCTAGATGATGAACATTGTCAGAACACGAAAAAGTCGAACCGCCAACAAATTTTTTTTTTCGTCTTACCCAGCCATCCTCGATAGCTTGGCGCCAGCTCTCGCCGTCCTTGCGGACACCGACGATGACGTTGAGGCCATTGTCACGCGCGTTCAGGCCCTGGCCGTGGCCTTGAGAGCCATACCCAATGAGAGCGAGGGTGTCGTTTTTGAAGTAGTCCTGGAGCTTCGCCAAAGGCCAGTCGCTACGCTCGTAGACAACCTCTTTCGTGCCAGCGAAATCAAGAGTCTTCACACCGCGAGTTCCCTGAATAGAACGTCAAGGACCCGTACCCGCATTCTTGTGACGAACTGAGACTGACCTGAACCACGGAGCGTTGTGCAGACCGCGCAATAGCAGCCTGAGCGAGCAGAGAGTAGGACGCAGTCTGGGCAGGCTTGAGAGCCGTGCTAGCCAGACGCGGGGCACGACGAGAGGTAGCACGGAGAACTTGAGCTGCTGAACGGGACGCGAGAGAGGCCATGGATGAATGAACGTTTCAATGTCAGATTTTTTTAAAATATTTCATCGAGTCACGCTTTTTTCGGCCGAGCATCTCGGATTGCCGATAACGCCGAGAAGGCAAACTCGTTTTCCCGTTGACAGCGACCATCCATACCTTCCAGAAACAAGCTCAATCTTTCATATCATATGTAAAATCAGAATGATGGTTGAGGAATACTCCATTGCTACCGGTGCATGGTATTCTGGCCAAGCGCGAAACAAAAAAGTAAAGACCGAGTACTGATTACCGGTACCATGGACGCCACATTCTTCTCAGGTCGTTACAAAGTTGCTACAATACACCCACGTCATTCTCGCTGCTGGTGCCTGTTGGTGGGAAAGTGGCCAAAGAAAGCTGTCATCTGTTTCTTGGCAGCTTTCCTATGGAGAAAGACTTTCTTTTTCTCAAGGACTTTTTGGTCAGATATCGGTGCTGTGGAAATGGCATGACATGTTTAATGTTTCCTTGGGAAATTCTATAGCCGTGTTTATGGTCCAAGGTCTCAGGATTTCAATGTTACGTTACGAGAGTAGATGGACAAAGCCTATCATGCTGTTATTTTTGTAACATGAAATGAACCTTCTCAACCCTTCCTCTGCAAGTCCAAAATGGCGAGATACTCCGAGTCGGGACAGACAGCAAGAGCAACCGAGAGCACCCATTGAGCGCACAAAGAGTGAACACGTGATGTGATTGATGGCGAACCAGTTCAGTGAGAATTCGATTTTATCTCAACGACAAAGGACGACCACTATCCTATTGCGCCACACCCATATCTCTTGATGTGGAGATACGGTCCGTCTCTCTTTCGAACGGCTCCCGGACTCCTAGCGTCGGGCATAGCAGCACGTTTTCTCATTGCTCCTCAAATGGCCCGTGTTCTGAGTACAGGAATCAACAGCGTGGTTCTTCACGAGTATCTGGAAATTTCGTGATACATATCAAAAGAACTACAGCATCTGCAGCTGCCACTCGTCCGGAACCTTCGGGAAATGACCCACATCAACAAGTGCCAGAGATATCACCAGATGATTTGCCGATAGTGAGTACTGGGGATGGTAAAGTAGCGATTGGATGGGATACACGGATGTGGTCGCGATTGTGAGTTACATACATTGTCATTTTGATATGTTTTCAATGATATGCAGCCATAATATATGGCTGAGAGACCACTGCAGATGTCCGCAATGTTTTCATCCAATCACGAAACAACGCCTCTTGGACACGTTCTCAGTGTGTTGCATCCAATTTGTCCTTGCAAGTTCTGAAATCTACATTCTCAGATACCGCGCGACATAGCACCTGTTCGTGTCGAACCAAAAATCGAAGGCTTGGAGGTGTCATGTACGTTCAAAGTATCCATCGCAATCACCACGGTGGTATTCATCCCCCTTCCAGGGCCTTCCACTGATCCCCACATATCACTATACCCATGGTCATGGCTGCAACATAACTCATACGATCCCGTCATCCGTAAACCCCATGCTGTGAACGAGTCCGTTGTACCTGTCAATGTCTGAGATCCAGCTGATAGCAACTGCAGAAAGATTTTATGGGGTGCGAGAATAGAGCAATCACCGCCGACGGTTTCCTATGAGGAAGCGATGCACGAAGATGGCAAAGGGTTGTTCAAGTGGTTATCAAACATTGTACTTTTTCATTCTTCCTGTCACGACCTATTCTTGACTGTCTACAGAACAAATTCGGCTTCTCACTTGTACAAGGTGTACCAGCTACACCGGAGGCTACACAACAACTCGTCGAAAGGATTGGTTTCATTCGACAAACTCACTGCAAGTCGTTCTAATACTTATTTTTTTCCGAGTTTTTGTCTTACAAATATCCAGATGGTGGTTTCTGGGATTTCACTGCCGATTTAGCTATGGGCGATTTGGCATACACGAACGTTGCTCTTGGCGCTCACACAGATACAACCTATTTCGTAACTAAATCTACCTTACTCTTCCTTCCCCTATCTGACTTTGAATAGACAGACCCCTGTGGCCTACAATTATTCCATCTCCTATCCCACACCGATGGTTCCGGTGGCGCCTCCCTCCTCGTTGACGGCTTCTACGCTGCATCTATACTGAAAGACGTGCACCCTAAAGCGTACGAAGTTCTCTCAAACGTCCATATCCCGTCTCATGCAGCGGGCGAGCCCGCTGTGACTTACCGGCCCAATCCGCCGACTGGATATCCTGTGTTAGGACACGACCCAGTGACAGGGGAGCTGACACAAATACGATGGAACAACGATGACAGGAGTGTCATGAACCAACTTGATCCGCATCTTGTTGACGAATGGTTCTGACTTTCCCCATTCACCGAACTCACATGGGCCTCTGACTCTGTTTATAATCTAGGTACAGTGCGATTCGAGCGTGGAACAATTGTCTCACGAGCGCCGACTCCGAATTCTGGTTCCAGCTCCAACCGGGAACCGCCGTCGGTGAGCACTTTCTCCTCTCCGGCTTCATTTCCTTTTCCATTTAGTACCCTAGCTGGAACTGATCCTGATTACTATTACTAACAGTATTTGATAACCACCGTGTCCTTCACGGCCGCTCGGCGTTCACCGGCAAACGGCGTATGTGCGGCGCGTACGTAGGCGGAGACGAATATCGCTCGAAGCTCGCAATTCTCACGGACAAATTTGCTCCCGATGCGGTTTTGAAGGCGACAAATCATATTCCACAAGCTGTGGCTAATGGGCGCAATATTTGGAACTCGGCATTATGATCTATTACCGCAATCTATCTGAGGTTTTAACGCTTTCTTGCATGTTCTGTAACCATCAAACACGCTACTTATGGTCCCTCTTTCACGCGTCATAGCCTGAGAGTTGGTTGGTTTGGCCTGAACTTGGTCATATCTGTCAAGGATGGTTGTATGCGGTGCTAATCGTATCCATTCATACACTCATCTTAGCTATTCACGACTTTTTACTATTAATGGGTATTTGTACGTCTTGACTCTCTTGATGTCTTCCCAATTCAGAGCAGGATAGTCTACAAGGGTTTTGAAACCCGTCATGCTTACTTCAAGCTGTAAAGTGACAATTCCAGCGCAGTATATGCCTTGCTACGTTCGTTTCCCTTTTATTCCCTTTCCCAGTCAACGAAGGTGCGAACCTTTTTACGCGGCAATTGTAATCTCGCGGACAACGTTCTTTCAGTGTACGTGACCAGCTTGCTTGCCACACTTGATACAAAATAGCTAGGAAGCTCTGTGGGAGAGGTGCTTAGAACCCCATTTTTGGAACTATCATCCATCCATCATGGGAAAGTACCGGAAGTCGGCATTCCTTTCCTATGTCGATGGCGGCATTGAATGAATTGGCCTTTTTCTATAATAGCACGATAGACATATCGATCAAGAAATCTTCCCTGGCTGTGGTCAAATGACAATCTCCAATCGGAAAACGCCAAACTGGATTCCCTCCTGATAGTGTCTATTTGAGGGAACATCGATTTATCTTCCTATCTGTCTGATAGTTGAGAACAATGACATACTCGTCAGATCTTCGCATTTCACACCGGTACTTAATAGAATTCTCCCTCTAAGAAGGCATCCACAAAAGGGTTCTGATCAGATCCTGTCGATGTTATTTGATAAAGGTTCTACATCGACATCGTTACTATTCAAAAGTAAAATCCTAGGCTCTGGATCGCATAAAAAGAGACGAAATCAGGATAGAGTTGTATAATGTTGAAGATATGCCGAAGAATCAAAATACAAGACTAATGATAGCTACTAGAAGACCCGCAGCCAATGGACCGACTCCAATGTGACTCGAACGCATAGCGGCGTTTAAACTTGACACGGTAATGTTCTTGACGTGAAAACCTTGTTGATTGCAGGACTCAATAAAAGCTTGGAAGAGGGATGAGCATGACTCTTGTTAAATATTCAGATTGGATACCACGTACTATCAACACTGAATTGGACCGTGTCTAGGCCGACCCCCGTTATGTTCTCAAACTGAACCTCGCATACGATGCACTGGGAAAATTGAGTCATGACGGAATCTGTACAGAAATCGTCGCATTTGCTAAACGAGATGCAATCCTACATGTTCAAACTACGTATTGAACCTCTGTCGTTTGATCTGAAATTTACGGCTGCCTTACCTGGGAGGGCTTTGAGACTTTTGAACAATATTTTGAGCACGCGGCGAAGTTATCTCCTGGATCAGGAAGGCTCTGGCGAAGGAAGAGGTCTGGTTGCTTTTTGACAGGTTCAGGGCTTCCTGATGCTACGGGAAAGCGATTATTTCATTGCTGTGAGATGATAATATAATTAACATGCCATGCGAAGCAAGCAAAAGGATTGGAAAGAAAATTAAGCACAAAGCGACCATTTGACAAATGAATAGATACGAAGGCGCAGAACAGAACTGACAGAAAGGTGGGAGGGAGAAGGAAGGAGTTGGGTAAGTAGTGGACATTGGCCTTTATATATGGATTCACAGGTGCGAGCCGTAATTGAAACCAGTGTATCGAGCCAGACATGATTGTTATTTCTACTGGACTAGATGTAATAATCATGTCAATGACAGGTTGGGAATGATGATTGAAAAAGTATTCATCGTGGATTCCACAACGTGCCGCGAATGATATTCTCTATTCGCCAAGACGTCACAAGACAGGACAGGAATTTGAGTGCCACACTCTTGATCGTAATCGTATAAGTGATATCATCCGTCAATCAGGCTGTCAAGCAAGAAAAACCCAAGAACACAAAGATCGGCGCTTTGGTATCAATGTACTTTTCTCTAAATCGCAATGATAAGGAGGGTGTGTGAAACAGACAAGTCTATAATTCCGAGTCGGTGCAGGTCGCTCAGGGTAAATGACATACAGAGGCACTTCTACCTTTGGCCGGGTTCCATTATTTGGTGATAAGAAGCAGCATACAGAGGAATTCCAAGAAATGGAGCTCTAAAGCTGTGGAGAGCAGAGTTTGAATATGACAGTATTCGTCAAAGATGAGGATGCGATCAAATCATGTTGCTTTGTGTTCCCTTACTTTGATTAATGCCGCATCACTGGATATATATTATGCATCTCTCTCACCCGTTCAGTGAGTAGAGGATCTATTACTCGTCAATCCACCAAATGATGACACTATTCTCCAATAGCCAGGTCCATGAACATTCCAATACACAGAATCAAGTCAGCCATATTTGTGTCTCTATCTTGCTATTTCTCTGTTAGTTGACATGCTTCGGACCGAATACGGTCTTGGTGCAGAGGTCACAAAGTCTGCCCGTAATTTTCCTTGAATTGAAAGACTACGCACCCTTACCTTCAAATATTGTTCGATCGGTCAGTCCGAAGTCCTTACACCATTCATAACTAAAGTCTGAAAATCTTTGAATTCCTAGACGTTCTCAGGGCCGACAGTATTGCCCCTCCTGCTTCTACCTCCTTTGTGACGGAAGGCAAATGCGAAGCACAAGAAGGCGATGACGGAGACGATGACGATGACAAGGAACAAGACTCTGACGAAGGTGATCAGGGAGGAAGAGGCAGAAGATCAAGATAGAACCCATCTGCCGTTAAGCTGCATATCGCTACGGGAGAGGATCAGCGTTCTTGGGGCCAAAATGGCGAAGGTGTGAAGTTCAAGTCAAAAAAGGTCAAGACTGGGCATCGTCCAGTGTTAATTCCTGGCGAAGTGATCAACCTGACGTTATTATGTGATCGGAGAGCAGTATTTTTCTTTGGATAATTTGTATACCATCAGCTAAATGATGATAATCTTGGCTCTTCTTCAGTTCTTTTATAGATCTTTAATGTTTAGGACCCCAGAGGGCAGAGGAACCCAAAAGTAATTTGTACCATAATGGCTCGATTGACTCAGAAACAGCGTTGATTTATGCGCCCTATACAATAAAACCATCTTTACAGTGAGTGTCTATCGTTATCTGACCTGCTGAAGTCATAAGTATTGCGACTTTCTACTCAACCGCTGGAAAGACATTGACATCTGGTTGCGTGTCTTTTGCCCAACTATTAAAAAAGTAATTTACCAATGAGCGATCGCCCAAAGAGCTCCTTTCAGCACAAGATACAGGAGAGAGTAAAAAGTCATGGGTCCGCACAAGCCATCCAACATTCCTGTAAAGATCTCGGCAACCTTCACATCACCAACCACGGCTGCTCCCACTCCACCAGCAATTGTGCTATAGAACAGTTCAGCGCCAAGTTGCCGAAACCAGTCATGACTATGGTCAATATAGACCTCAGAATCGCGACGGGTCAGAGAATCATTCCGTACAAGGAGGAACAAGTATGGGATTGTGAAAATCGCACCACCTACGAAACCGACAGTGACATTTCGTAGGTACGAAGTAGCGGTGGCATCGCAGTAGCCGGCACTGTGACGGATGCAATGCCCAATGGCATGATAAATTGCGTACTTCACCGATGTGAGCAACGTTTCGACGATGACGAAGGAATCGGTGCGAGGAAATGTTGTTGTGAGCAAGGACATGCTAGGTGATGACTCGGAGTTGAACATTACGGAAGTGACAGTCGATGCAGCTTTGCAGAGCATCGGCACAGCGCCAAATTAGTTCGATAGTACAGATGTAATTCGATGTTCACCTTTAATCCCTTAATCAAGCTTCCTAACCGCTGGATAAGTTAATTTGGCTGGGTGCGCAAGAGGTATTGGTCAATGAACAGAGTATGTCCCGCCGTTTCTGTTCCAGAAGGGACGCCTTTGATATTTATAAGGTCGCGGATAAGAGGCCGTATGGGAAACAAGGCTCGAGAAACCATAAAGATTGATCGGAGGGGCCAATGAAGAACGACGAGCAGAAATGGGGCGGCGGTTTTTCAGATGACAAAACGAGCAGGATAATCAGGTACAGTTCAATATACAACCCTAGCTTTGGGATTGGATCCTTTCGTCTATACGCACCAATGACGAATTATCAAGGTCATCCTTTGGGGTGGACTCGGAGTACTCGCGGTTTGACTACTTCGGATATTGCTCAATGTTATTAATCTTGTCACATTCCCTAGTGGCATTATTCGGCAAACGTCAGACGATTGGCAACTATAAATATAGCAGGACAACAAAACTCACGATATTTTTGGTGAACTTGTAAGTAAGGCAGTTATGGCCAAATAATCTCGACACTCGCCGTGTAATTAGCGATTGCAAAGTAACTACCTAATTTCCGAAGCATACCTTCAAGTACTTGCATGGATAAAGCATGATAGCTCAGCCCTGAGCTGCTCAGATGTATTGCAATTCAAAGAACCAGCTTCTTTTATGTAGCTCCACCGATTCTTCCCCCTTGCAATGTCCGCTTATCTGTCGATAACTGCTACAAATAATGCCCAATAGATCGGGTCAAAGACAGCAAACACGTAAGTGCAAACCGAATCGTTGTTGAAGGGCGGGTAGAAATGTGACCGAGTCGACTATATTGGGAACTAAACCACGTATCCAAACCTAGAAAAAGACAACTCGTGTGTCCGCCTCACCTCCTTCATAAGTATAGTGGAAGCATTGCTCGACATGATATTTTGGGCATTAAGCATAAATTTCCGAGAGCGAAGGCTAACGTGGAATGGCCCGGGCATGTGACCGAGGCCAACAAAAAAAATGCAGGGGCTTTTTTTCTAGTCAATGCGTTGTCGCGCTTGAGAGAGCTTGAATTGATGAAGCTCCATTACAATGCATCTGAGAACCAGCAAATTTGAAACGACATGCGTAGATTCCTCTACCTTGGCCTCTGGAGAGAGATCAACAATGACGTAACGTTTGTTTTCTTTCAAACAAAGCGGTAGCCACGTGGCATTCTCCATTCAAAGCAACTCCCATATGATAGAACAATGCTGTAGTGTTGATAAACATTTCTGGCCATCAACAGTTCCGTGTCACATTGGCCATTGTGCTCAGTGGAAGATGTGGATCATCCGAAGTTGGCCAACGGCCTTGCCTGTATAAATGATGCTCTCTCAAAACGCAAAGACAATCTGCTCATTCCTGAACTGCACTGTATGGATCCTCGTCTCTCATTTGGAACTAACATCCTTGACAATTACGTGACACCCGTGCAGAAGATCAACTTTCGGACAGGCCCAAGACGAAAGCCTTACGATGCAGTAAAGCGTTTTGGTACCTATTTTCCTTCAAAAGCA